>APFE031213366.1:73077-114620 GCA_000404065.3 Pinus taeda
GACATCTGCTATGGTTTTCCTTTCTCCTTACTTTGTAAATATTTTTACCTCCCCTTTTCCCATAACAGAAATTTTGCTTTCAGTTCCTAGTGTGACTTCTGATTTCATATTTTTATCTAGGGCAGAAAAGAGAGCTACATTTCCTGTCATATGGTTGCTGCAACCTGATTCTAAAAACCATATGTCTTCACTGTTTGTTTCAGCGATGTTACAAGCTAACAACACATTATTTTGGCTGATGTTTTCTCTAGTAACATTTGCATTTTGTCTGTTACTCATATCATGTTGCTTTTTCCTACATTCACTGGCATAATGCCCATATTTTTTACAATAATAGCATTAGACATTGGATTTTTCATACCTTTGTCCTTGAGCATGATGTTGTCCTCTTTGTTGGCTGTTGCCTTGGCCTTGGTTCTGATTTGAATTGCTGCCTCTTCCTTGAGCATTTGCTGGACTGTTCCTTCCACCTCTGTTCTGGCTTTTGCCTCTTCCTCTCTTGTTTCCTCTGCCTTGACCTCTTCGTCTTTCAAAGGACATCTGGGTCTTAAAGGCTTGCTCTAGAGATGAGTTTTCATTCCTACACAATCTCTTCTCATGTGTTATCAGTGATGCATGTAGCTCATCAACTGAAAAGTTTGAGAGATCCTTTGTCTCTTCAATAGTGGTGACAATAACATCAAACTTTGAGGGTAAGACCCTCAATATTTTCTCCACAATCCTCCTTTCTTCAATGGTTTCTCCATGAGTCCTCATCTGTGTGACCAGACCAATTACATGTGTGAAGAATGAGTCAATGTTGTCTGACTCCTTCATGCATAGATTCTCAAAATCTTTCCTCAACAACTATAGTTTTGTTGTCTTCACTCTCTCCATGCCTTGATAGGCTGTCTTGAGGGTCTGCCATGCTTCATTGGATGTCTTAGCTGCTGCTAACCTTGGAAACACACTTTGGTCTACTGCTAGATACAACAACACACGGGATTTTGAATCCTTCTTCCTATTGCTCTTCAGCAGATCCTTCTCTGCTGGAGTTAATCTATTAAACTCATTTTCATCTGCTGGTTCTTCAAAACCATCTTCAACTATTTCCCATAAATCTTGAGAGGCAAATAGGGCTGTCATGGTTATTGCCCAATAGTCATAGTTTTTCCCATTAAACTGTGGGAGCTGGGTGTTAAACATACCCATACCAGTGCTTGTGCTGGTCATTCCTTGCATCCTTAGTTATGCTTCAATTTCTTGACTGTGTATTTTAAAACAACTGACTGCCTCTTCAGCAACACATAAAAAAAAATTGTGAAATACCTGAGTATTTTCTTGACTGAGCCTTCACTCTGCTGGAGAAGATCTACTGCTGCAACAAAAGACTCTTCCCTTCAGCTTCTTTGTCACCTTCAAAGAGCCTAAGCCTGCTCTGATACCATTGTTGGAGATTTTTCTGGTAAAATCCCAAAAACACAAAAATAAAACACACAGAGGCAATGCTCTTTTTCCTTTACTCCACAAGATCTTTTGTGCACAGGGAAGCTTTAAAAAAATGACTGAAGAACAGAGTATTACATACCCAGAAAAGGATTTCTATTCATTAAAACAAAAATCACTTATACATATTCATCCTCTTTGCTGAGAGGGATTCACCCAAAATACTCTGCCTCTTTTACAAAATGATGTTTACACTGTTGTGTAAAATCTTCATTCACTGCTGTAAAATAAATTTACATCATACTGCTGTAAAAAAAAGGTTACATATGAAGCTCAAAAACATTATATGTCTCCCCCCATTGCTGTGCATTTTTCTTGCAAAGAAAACAAAGGTCAACTTAAAAAAATACATGCGCTCCACCATTTTCTTTATGCACTGTTGTGCATTAATACATAGTTTTCTTTTCGCTGCTCCTTCGTTTTACGATGCCCAACACACAAAATTACAACACACGTTCTATCAAAAATGAACACAATCAAAACATATACAAAAAGGATTTTTTTTAAAAGACATAGTTGACTTGCCCATACCTCCAGCATAGAAGAAACATTAAGTGCCGTAAAAAAAACATAAAAATCTACCTACACATATGACAATTCATTAATAAAAGGTATGGTCAATGAAAATTGATTTTACTCCACGCCAAGCTTTTAATGTTGGCCGTATGCAGGTTGAGACAATCGATGGCGGAGATTGATGGAGCAGATCGATTGATGGAGCAGATCGGACTGCGGACGAAGATATCGGAAGCCACTTTTATGTTGAACTTTACGTCCCGAGATGTCAGAGATGATGACGTATAAGGAGAGCCACACGTCAACACTATATTGTATTGGGCTCTTGTGTACGAAAATTGCCTTCACGCAAAAGCGGTAAGATACGCATCAAAGTGGTTTTTGGTTTTTCTGCGGTGGTTTTGAGGTGCGCAGTTGAAATTAGATTTCAACATCCTAGCTATTTTCTTGTGTTAATTGCAATGAAATGTCAATAACTCCACTACCCCTAAAGCTGATAGCAGTTAAGTGGATGGATGCAATTGTTAAAAATTTGGTGAGGGTCCACGGGGAATCAATACGAATCAATACTGTATAATGATGCCCTGGGCATCAGCTAATGGGGATCTCTCGGGTTTGCGCAGATCTGGGATTATCTTAAATATTTTGAAAAGTTTGCCATGTATGCTTTGCAACCCCGTGTGTATAATAAGCAAAATAAGCAAATTACCGAATCCAAACATTTCACAAGATCTCAGTGAAGCATTAAGACATGCATACAGCGTGTATGGAGACTTGAGGAGTCAGTAATCTGTAAACTTGTAATCTTCGTGGCTTTTCTGAGAAATCTGCAGGAAATTGAAACAGGGAAAACTAGGGCATTATGATAAAACAAAGGAAAAGAGGGTGTGTATATGATATTCTATTAAAGCACGTTTGATAGCTTCAAACCATAAAATAAAACAAAAACAGAGATGGGTGATGCAACTCTTTGATGATGTCCTCTACAATGTCCAAGGTATGCAAACTATAAGAAGAATGTCGAACTGGCCTTGTAGACTGTAAAAACCTACAGGAACAGACCTTGTAAATCATGATGAGACCACTATAAAAACGGACAGGAACAGACCTTGTAAATCATGGTGAGACCACTGCTGGTTGAATAATGGACGTACGCTGCAGAACATCCAAACTGCATATAGGCCAAAAAAATTCACTTCCCTCCATATCTTTTACCCTTGCTGCCCTATTAGAAAATGCATGTGGATGATGGCCGATGATGGCAGTAGATATAGGTCAATGTGAGTGGAAAGCTAGCTGTTGCCAATTAATGAATCCACATGCAGAGAAAAAAAAAATTGTCTTCATAGGAAAAACTCTAATTCGTGTTTGACCACCAATCCGTTTCCGACCAGAGTATGTTGTTGCTTATTGACCTCGTGCTCCCCCATACACGTTTCAGACCAGAGCATGCTGTTGCTTATTGACCCCGTGATCAGACCAGAGTATGTTGTTGCTTATTGACCTCCTGATCAGCCCATACACTTCGAGAGTAGGAACATTTTATAGTTGTACGAATCTTTGAATTGAAAATCAGATTGTTTTATTTTCTCCATATTGCTTCGTTTTCTCCAAAGTTGCTCCATTTTGAAAATCAGATTGTTTTATTTTCTCCAAAGGTGCTCCATTTTGAAAATAGATTGTTTTATTTTCTCCATATTGCTGCGTTTTCTCCAAAGTTGCTCCATATGCCCTATCATCTCATCTTTCATACACTTGCTTTGTTTTCTCCAAAGTTGCTCCATATGCCCTGTCATCTTATCTTTCATACACTTGCTTTGTTTTCTCCAAAGTTGCTTCCAAAGTTGCTCCATATGCCCTATAGTCTTATCTTCTCATACACTTCTTGTTGAGATACTTCATGCTGAATTAAATCTTTAATACTTTCCATAATTTTGATAACATTTGCGGGGAAGTTTAAGCCCCTTTTCATACGGTTCAAACAAGCTTCCATGATGTGACCATACCAGCATTGTCCTCCTTTGTCTTCTCCCTCACAGATTCCAGTGACTTCTTATTTGCCTTTATTCTCTTTGTCGAGTGATTCTGGGCGAGTTCTTATTTGCCTTTCTCTTTGTCGGGTGATCAGAATCAGCGATTTTTATATGCTTCAAATTTCCTTAAAAGAGGCTGTTAGGGTTTGAACAATGCAATCAGTATAGTGAACAGATTCTCTTTGTCGGGTGATTCTAGGTGAGTTCTTATTTGCGTTTATTCTCTTTGTCGGGTGATCAGAATCAGCGATTTTTATATGCTTCCAAATTTCATTAAAAGAGGCTATTAGGGTTTGAACAATGCAATCAGTATAGTGAACAGAAAAAAGAGAAACACAAAGCAGAGTTTTATTCTAAATAAATGACAAAACACACATGATATTACTGTATAATTTATTTTCAAGTTAAGACATTTAAAATTAAAATGGTCTTAATTATAAAATTTAAGATTAACTAAAATAATAATTTGCGTTTGAGACAAAATATTAATTCCGTCTTTAAAAAAGGTCTTAAATGTAGTAGTGCCATGTATTATTGTTTCAACTGTTTGCTCTTGGGGTTCTTTATAGTTTCAATCTATTATCGTTTTTTAATGTATTTGTGTCTTCGAGTTTTAGTTCGAAAGTATTTGTATCTTTTGGTTTCAAACTAATATATGCCATTTCAAACTAATTTATGTTTTTTGAGAATAAAACGATGGCCGCATGTTTCAAACCATTAAATGGTCGGTTAAACTATTCATATTAAACTATTGCATGTCCATGTCAGCGTGTTTTAAAATAAACATGCAGCAGCATGTTTTTTAAACTGGGTTTTTAAATGGCACTATGGGTTTCATTTGAGTCTGATTTAAACTATTTTAAAATTTGGATTTAATTAAAACTATTTTTAAATGGCACTATGGGTTTCATTTGAGTTTGATTTAAACTATTTTATAATCTGGATTTAATTAAAACTATTTTAAAATTATGGTTTGAAGTGGAAAGTGGGTTTGAAAATGGTTGTATAAAACTATTTTAAAATTATGGTTTGAAGTGGAAAGTGAGTTTTAAAATGGTTGTATGGGTTTGTATAGATTTCAATAAAATATGGGTTTAATTTAATATAAAAGTAAGTTTACATTTATATTAAAAAACTAGATTTAAAATATTTATTAAATGGTCGGTTAAATTATTTATAATAAACTATTGCCTGTCCATGTTAGCATGTTTTTAAACTGGGTTTTTAAATGGCACTATGGGTTTCATTTAAGTCTGATTTAACTATTTTAAAATCTGGATTTAAATCATGTTTTTAAATTGGGTTTTTAAATGGCACTATGGGTTTCATTTAAGTCTGATTTAACTATTTTAAAATCTGGATTTAAATTATTTTAAAATTATGGTTTAAAGTGGAAAGTGGGTTTTAAAATGGTTGTATGGGTTTCAATAAAATGTGGGTTTAAACTACTTTAAAAGTAGTTTTAATGTGGGTTTGTATGGATTTCATACATTGTTATGAGTATTTTAAAATCTGAATTTAAATTACTTTAAAACTATGGTTCATAGTTTTAAAGTGGAAAATGGGCTTTAAAATGGCTTTATGGGTTTCAATAAAGTGTGGGTTTAAACTAATTTAAATTGGGTTTAAATTTATTTTAAAAATTTGTTTACAACTATTTTAAAATCTGAGTTTAAATTACTTTAAGACTATGGGTTAAAGTACGCTTTAAATAATTTAAAGAGTTTAAAGTACTTTAAGACTATGGGTTAAAGTAGGCTTTAAATAACTTTAAAACTATGGGTTTAAATAACTTTAAACCTATGGGTTAAAATAGGTTTTAAACTAGCTGTATGGGTTCCAATCAAGTATGCATTTAAATTAACCTAAAATTGAGTTTAGATCTATTTTAAAATTTAGGTTTCAACAATCACAGTGATCATAGCATTCATGGAAATGCAACAACATAAACACATAATCACAAGTAGTCACAAATTTAAGTAATTTTATGTGCATATTTAGGTAATTATATGTGCATTTTGTTGGATTTATTGCTTATATGTTTCAGATTTGTAGTGCACACCGGGTTTCTATTTTCTATTTAAATTTCTATTAAAAAATTAGAGAATGAATTTAGAGAATTTCATAATTATATAATTATAAAAATGCAGCTTTCCTAGGTTTATTGGTGAATGTCTTCTCACTTGCACTGATGAGTTTGTGTATTTGCACTAACATTCATATTCAAGTACCCTTGAATTTTATTAGATTTCTATTTAAGAAAAGAGAATGAATTTAGAGAATTTCATAATTATATACTTAGAAAGAAGCAACTTTATTGCTTATATGTTTCAAATTTCTAGTGCACACTGGGTTTCTATTTTCTATTTGTTTCTATTTTCTATTTAAATTTCTATTAGAGAATTAGAGAATGAATTTAGAGAATTTCATAATTATATACTTTTAAAGCTTTCCTAGCTTTATTGGTGAATGTCCTCTCACTTGCACTCATAAATTTGTGTATTTGCACTAATATACATATTCAAGTGCCCTTGAATTTTATTAGATTTCTATTTAAGAATTAGAGAATGAATTTAGAGAATTTCATATTCAAGTTCCCTTGTATTTTATTAGATTTCTATTAAAGAATTAGAGAATGAATTTAGAGAATTTCATAATTATCTTGTGAAATTCCTAGCTTTCTTGGTGAATGTCCTCTTGTATTTTATTAGATTTCTATTAAAGAATTAGAGAATGAATTTAGAGAATTTCATAATTATCTTGTGAAATTCCTAGCTTTCTTGGTGAATGTCCTCTTGTATTTTATTAGATTTCTATTAAAGAATTAGAGAATGAATTTAGAGAATTTCATAATTATCTTGTGAAATTCCTAGCTTTCTTGATGAATGCCCTCTCACTTGCATTCATGGGTTTGTTATTTGCAAAAAAATCCATATTCAAGTGCCCTTGTATTTTATTTGTAACATTGTATTTTATTTATGCTTTTACTATAGTTTAAAAGGGCAGTCATTGTATTTTATGTGTTTTTACTACAATTTCAAACTGAGAGTCAAGATTGGACAACGTTGTCGTTGTCATACTCCATTACTCTAAGCTCCCATTCCACTTACCCTAGGTTCCCATTCCACCTCCAACAACAGTTAGATATTGCAATATTGCACAGTATGCATACTCCACTTGTTGCACAATAAGCATACTCCACTTGTTGCACAGTAAGCATACTCCACTTGTTGTTGCACTAGTTGATTCTACTTCCTTGTAACTCTGATATCTAATAAGGTGTGATATATGTGAGTAACAATAATTTAGGCAGATTCCACTTCCCTGTAACCTTAATAAGTCACTTAATAACTTCCCTCCTTACTCCACATGGTGTTGCACTGGTTGATTCTACTTCCTTCTAACTCTGATATCTAATAAGTTGTGATATATGTGAGTAACAATAATTTAGGTAGATTCCACTTCCCTGTAACCCTAATAAGTCACTTAATAACGTCCCTCTAACTCTAATAAGTCTCTTAATAAGTGTGACATATAAAAGAGGAATATTTCACTGGTTGATTCTACTTCCTTCTAACTCTGATATCTAATAAGTTGTGATATATGTGAGTAATAATAATTTAGGCAGATTCCACTTCCCTGTAACCCAAATAAGTCACTTAATAACTTCCCTCTAACTCTAATAAGTCGCTTAATAAGTGTGACATATAAAAGAGGAATACCAGTAATTTTATAATTCCACTTCGCTCCTAATAAATGTGTGATATAAATGAGGCCGAGCATTAATTTTATAATTCCACTTCACATATAAATGAGGCCGAGCATTAATTTTATAATTCCACTTCACTTCCCACTACTCTAATAGATGACCTAATTAGGGAAAATGTTTGTGTATGGATGGATAGATGACTACTCTAGTAGATGACCTAATTAGGGAAAATGTTTGTGTATGGATGGATAACTATGGATTGATTCTACTTCCCACTCATGAAGTCTAATTCTAATGGGCATTCTAATTCTAATTCCAATTTTATGTTGAAAATGTAGCATGTGAAGTTCTTCTGGCTTGTGCCTTAGTTAGGCAGTGAAGACCCAAATTTATGTTGAAAATGTAGCAAGTGAAGTTCTTCTGGCTTGTGCCTTAGTTAAGCAGTGAAGACCGCGGATTTGTCTTTGTCTTTCTATAGCATAAGTGTGAGTTCATGAGATAGACTTGAATTACGATGAGTTTATTTCCAATTTACTGGAATGATCATCAAGATTGCATGTGTAGAGTTTGAGCTTCAGTTACGTGGGTCTTCTTTAATTTGACTACAAGATGAGGTTGCAATTACAAGTTCAGTTAAAACAAGTTTAATCTTCAGCGATGATTGGAGAATGGAATGATCATCAAGATTGCGTGTGTAGAGTTGGAGCTTCAGTTACGTGGGTCTTCTTTAATTTGACTACAAGACGAGGTGGCAATTACAAGTTCAGTTAGAACAAGTTTAGTCTTCAGTGATGATTGGAGAATGGAATGATCATCAAGATTGCGTGCGTAGAGTTGGAGCTTCAGTTACGTGGGGTCTTCTTCAATTTGAAGACAAGACGAGGTGGCAATTACAAGTTTAGTTAGAACAAGTTTAGTCTTCAGTGATGATGGTGGCAATTACAAGTTCAGTTAGAACAAGTTTAGTCTTCAGTGATGATGGTGGCAATTACAAGTTCAGTTAGAACAAGTTTAGTCTTCAGTGATGATTAGTGATGATTGGAGAAAGAACGAGTTAAGACTCCAGTGCTGATTGGACAGAGAACGAGTAGAACCCTCAATTAACTTGCAATCACAACTCAAACTTCCAAATTGAGCTCAGCCTCCTTGCATGCTCGAATTGGATTTATAAAGAGGACAAAGACATAGGATCGAGAACAAGTAGAACCCTTAGTTAACTTGCAATCATAACTCAAACTTCTAAATTGAGCTCAGCCTCCTTGCATGCTCGAATTGGATCTATAAAGAGGACAAACACATAGGATCGATCATTATTGTGAGATCATTCTTTGTGTGTGCGCAAAAAATTGAGGAGCTTGAGCGCTAAGATTTAGGAGCACAAGTGCACTAAGAAATACGGAAATAGGGCTCAAGTGTGCTAGGAAATAGGAGGACTAGTGCACATGGATTTAGGAGAAGTGCCCAAGAATTGTGGAGCACAAGATCAAGGATTCTTAGGGCAAGTCATGGCTATTGAGTAGGAGACCAAGTGTGTTATCAGAGAGAGATTGCTAGTTGCAGCAAACAGAGAGAGATTTCTAGTTGCAGCAAGCAGAGAGAGATCCAACTGCTCAAGAACAATCAATAATATACCACAAAAAAGCAGGTTTTCCGTTTTGGGTTTCCTAGGTAAAGAAGCATGTCTATTTGTGTACATGTGTTTTTATCTTTGAATTATTTTTCATTGTTTATAAATTGTTAAGAAACTCTATATTTTGGTGAAGTAAATTTCGTTTTAGTTTTCAGGTGTCTTGTTTTAAGTAATTCATCAAAGTAGTTGCAGAGTTCCAAGAATATTAAAATGGTATTAAAGCAGAGTTCTGACCAACACCAAATTAATCGATCATTGAAGAGAGTTCAAGTTGAAGGCTTGTGCTAGAGTTTTGAAGATCAGTTTTTGGATATGATGGTGTTCCAAGGACTAAGGGCAGATCACTATTTAGAGGGAGCCTCGAACTTATGCTCATGGAGGGAGCGTATCTCAGTGGTGTTGGAAGATAATCGGGTGCTAGAATTTGCAAAGAATCAAATAGTTCAACCTAAAGATGCCCAACAATTGTCAAGCATAACAAGAATGTTATGAGAATGATAAAAAAAAAGCCTTGACAATGACACCATGAGAATGATTAAAAAAAAAGCCTTGAGAATGACACCAAGGCCAGACTTGAGAATCATTCTTGAGGGGGTCAAAGACCATATTTTCCCTCATCTCCATGGGAAGAAGATGACATATGAGATGTGGAAAATCATCTTAGGTTTGTATCAAGGTTCTAGTGACGCAAAGAAGCTTGCTCTGAAAGACAAACTAAGAAATATTCGAATCAGCAAAGGAGAGCTCATCATCACGCATCTTTCCAAGTTCACCCAAGTTCGGGGTGAGCTTGCTGGAGTGGGCAAGACTTTAGTAGACAATGACCTTATGAGTCTTGCTCTTCTTGGGATAATTTCCAAGATGCAATCAATGGCAAAGAGAATATTAATAGCTCGGAAAGGTTGTGGTCAGACTGCATCTGAGAAGAAATCTGAAGAGGAATGAGAGTTAGAAGATCAACAAAGACAGAAGAGGATGAGAACTTTGCCTGGCAAGCAAAGGAAGCAAAGCCAAGAGCAAAAAGAGCAAAGGAAAGGCCGAGTCGGACAAAAGAAAGATCTAAGCAATATCAAGAGCTTCCATTGCCATCATTTTAAGCATTATGCCACTAAGTGTTCTAATAAGAAGAAGGCGTCCAGTAAGGATCATAAGGTTGCATCAACTAAGGTAGATGAGTTATCTTTTCAGTTGAATTCTCATTGATAGCTTGCATGGCAAGCTTAGTAGGCAGTAATGTATGGTACATTGATTCTAGAGCATCCATCCACATGACTAGGAACAAAGAGTATTTCATCTAGTTGAAGGAGAAGGACATGCGATTTCATATTGAGCTAAGAAATGATGGCAAGTGCTTGACTATGGGAGTTTGTATTGTCACCTTTAAGAGGAGGTTTGGGAGCTCTCTTCATCTCAAAGATGTCCTCTATGTTCCAGGCCTTAAGAAAAACCTTGTTTCAGTGGCTACTCTAGACAAGGGTTATGATGTCATCTTCAGCAAAGGTAAGGCCTACCTCAAGCACTTAACTGTTGGATCAATGAAGCATATTGGTGTGAGGATGAAGAATCTCGACAAGTCGCAGGTTGAGACATGCACAACCTTGAGCAATAAGGTAGGAAGTAGGAAGTGCACATAGAAGAGACATGGGGGAGCTTTGGCACAAACACATGGGGCACTTGCATCATGGGGCGTTGAACATTCTTTAGCACAGACTTGCGCAATAAGGTAGGAAGTAAGGTAGGAAGTGCACAAAGAAGAGACGCTAGGGAGCTTTGGCACAAACACATGGGGCACTGAAGATTCTTTAGCAAAACACCACAAGACTATCACAAGGCGTATTAATGGAGCTTTGGCACAAACACATGGGGCACTGAAGATTCTTTAGCAAAACACCACAAGACTATCACAAGGCATATTTGACCAACATGATGTGTGCAAAGGCTGCACACTTGGAAAATATGTCAAGTCATCTTTGCAAGGCTGACACAAGAGAGCCAAATGGATTTTGGAGCTAGTACATTCAGACATATGTGGGCCCTTCTCTTCTCCATCTCTCATGAGACACAGAAACTATGTCACTTTCATAGATGATTATTCTAAAAAAGCATGGATCTTCTTTAAGAAGAATAAGGGGGAGGCCTTCTCCAAGTTCATGGAGTTTTAGGCACTGGTAGAAAACTAGACTGGGAAGAAGATCAAGGCATTGAGGAATGACAATGACAAGGAATATATCTCTAATGCTTTCAAGGACATGTGCGCCAAGGAAGGCATTACGAGAGAGCTAACAACACCCCATAACCCTTAGTATAATGGGTGGTTGAAACGAAGAACCACAACATAGTTGGAACGGCCAAGGCCATGTTGCATGACCAGAGACCGCCTATGTCCTTCTGGGCAGAGGCTTGCAACACTACAGTATTTCTGCAGAACACGAGTCTACACAAAGTATTTAAATGTGTTACATTGGAGGAGGCTTTCACAGGCAAGAAGCCTGATGTTTCTCACTTTCGTTTCTAAGGCACAAAAGTTCATTGCCATGTGTCCAAAGAGAGTAGGAAGAAGCTCAAGCCCACAGTTGATAAGGGAATTCTCATGGGTTACAATGAAATAGCTCAGGCATACGGGGTGTACATACCATCACTCAAGAAGACAGTTATGAAGCGAGACATGAGGTTTGAGGAGGAAAAATCTTTGGAGCAAGCACGGGTTGGAGTACCTGCGGTAGAAGGAGCCTCAACTAGTATCATAGAATGATTCTCAGCTAGGAGGCAAGCACACCACACAACAGGATGACCAAGAGTCATTATAAGACGAGGAGGAGAGACTGGGATGAGTGAAGCCAGCCACTTAGTTAGTTTCTCCCTATGCTCAGTGTCTCCTAGCATAGGGAGGAAGAGAGGTTAATCAAGAGGCCACAAAGAGGTTATTTCAAGAGGCCCCAGAGTAAGTTGAGACTCCTAGGTCTATGTTTAGGGAAATCTAGTAGCCACATAGATACATTGGATATATGGCATTAATGACTGAGTTGTTGCACACAAAGCCTTCTTGTTCTGAGGAGGCAGCCTCTCAACAAGTTTGGTAGGATGCCATGGTGGAGGAATACTCCTCCATGAAGAACAACATTTGGGAAATATAGCAGCCACATAAATACATTGGATATATGGCATTAATGATTGAGTTGTTGCACACAAAGTCTTCTTGTTTTGAGGAGGCAACCTCTCAATAAGTTTTCTAGGATAACATGGTGGAGGAATACTCCTCCATGAAGAACGACATTTGGGATATTGTGCCACGGCAAGAGGGAAAATCAATAGTAGGCTCATGTTGGGTGTAGAAGGTGAAGCATGGAGCAGATGGGAGTGTGGAAAAGTACAAGGCAAAGTTTGTGGCCAAAGGCTTCTTGTAGGTTGAGGGCATCTACTATAATTAGATGCTCACTCTAGTGGCACATTATTCATCCATCAGGACGATTTTGGAACTTGCAACTTAAATGAGGTGGAAGATCCACCAAATGAACGTAAAGATAACATTCCTCAACGGGGTAGTTGAGGAGGATGTTTATATCGAGCAGCCAAAGGGGTTTGAGACTTTCAACAAACACTCATGTATGTCTATTGAAGAGTGCTCTTTATGGGCTCAAGCAAGCACTGAGAGCATGGTACATTCACATTGATAGCTACCTTCAAGGACTGGGCTTCACTAAGAGTGAGGCGAATGCCAACCTATACTAAATCACAGTTGGAGGGCTTCCACTAATTCTAGTGCTCTATGTTGGCAGTCTTATATTGATTGGAGCAGACAACTTGATCCAAGATTGCAAGTAAGACCTTCAAAGGGAGTTTGAGATGAAGAACATAGGGCTTATGCCCAATTTCCTCAAGCTAGAGTTATGGCACGGTGATGGGGAAATCTTCTTGGGTCAAGGGAAGTACGATACAGGAATCCTCAAGAGGTTTCATATGCAAGATTGCAAGCCCATGACCACACCTCTAGTCACAAACTGGAGGAAGGTGGACATTAGCAGAGCAGAGTGAGTAGATGTTACATTGTACAAGAAATTCATTGGGTTGTTGATGTACTTAGTCAACACACGACCTGATAATTATTTTGTAGTAAACTAGTGGAGCCAATTTATGATGGATCCTACCAAAGTTCACTGAGTTGCTGCAAAGCATGTTTTGAGATATCTCAAAGGCACAACATATTATGGATTATGGTACAGACGAGTTCTTGGAGTGAGGCTTGGGGGCTTCACAAATACAGATGAGGCAAGGAGCTCCACAAATCAGAAGAGTACTTCAGGTTGTGTCTCCAACATTGGGTCACCAATTGTTTCCTAGTTCGGCAAGAAGCAGAGATCAGTTGCACTCAGTTCAACAAAGGTCGAGTACATGGTTTCTAGTTTGGCAGCATGTGAAGCTATCTAGATGAGGAAGTTACTGTAGGACTTTTTAGGCAAAGGATGGAGCACACTGTGACAATTAGAGTTGCATTAAGATCTCTAAGAATCCATTGTTTCATGATCATTCCAGGCATACCAAGATCAAGTATCATCATCACAGGGACTATGTGCAGAAAGTGATACACTGTGACAATTAGAGTTGCATTAAGCTCTCTAAGAATCCATTGTTTCATGATTGTTCCAGGCGTATCAAGATCAAGATCAAGTATCATCATCTCAGGGACTATGTACAAAAAGGGATAGTGAAGCTACCTTACATTTCAACAAAGGAGCAAACAATAAATATCTTGACCAAGGCATTAACTAGAGGCAATTTCGTCTATTTCAAATATATGTTTGGAGTTGTACAAAATCCATTCCTCGCTAAGAGGGAGTGTTGAAAATGTAGAAGTGGAGGTTTTTTGGCTTGTACCTTAGCTAGGGAAGACCAAAAGAAGGACAAAGGCACATGATCAATCATTATTGTGAGATCATTCTTTGTGTGTGCTGACAAATTTGAGGAGCTTGTGCACTAAAATTGAGGAGCACAAGTATGTTAAGAAATAGGGGCCTTGAGTGTGCTAAGAAATAGGCTCAAGTGTGCTAGGAATAGGAGGCCTAGTGTGTGCAAGGATTTAGGAGAAGTGTGCAAGGATTTTGGAGCACAAGATCAAGGATTCTTAGGAAAAGTCAAGGCTATTCAATAGGAGAACAAGTGTGTTCTCAAAGAGAGATTATTGGTTACGGTAAGCAACGTGAATTGTAATAGATCCAATTGCTCAAGAACAATCAATAAAATACCACAACAAAGAAAGAAATTTTTCCCTTTGGGTTTCCTGGATAAACAAGCGATTCAATTTGTGTGCATGTGTTTTTATCTCTTGATTATTTTCCGTTGCTTATAAATTGATAAGAAACTATGTGTCTTGGTGAAAGTAAATTTGGTTTCTTATAATACTATGTATCTTTGGTGAAAGTAAATTTGATTTCAATTTTCAGTTACCTTGTTGTCAGTAATTCTTCTAAGTAGTTGCAGAGCTTTAAGAAAATTAACATTTTAATCATACTTTGTAAAATTTATATACTAAACCATGGATTGATAGATTATAGGAAGTTAATATTAATATCATAAAAATATGACCAAAATTAATATTTACATCATAAATATATGACTACAATATGTCAGCACATTTTATTCTAATTGATTTTGAGATTAATCTAAAAACATTTAATAACAGGTTTTGATAACAGGATTTGCTTAATTAAAAGTGTAAGAAACTAGGCCATGCCATTTATATTTGAAGCTTGAACTCTTCAAAGACTGGAATCATTCATCTAGGAGCATGAAATCACGAGACTTGAATCAAAAATAAGTTCATATATGAAATCCCTCAAATAGAAGGAAGGCACATTAAAGTGAAAACCAATCTGCACTAGAAAATGCCAAAAACAACAAAAACCAAAGACAAGAGAAAAGCAAGCTACAAAAACCAGAGACAAGTGAAAAGCAAGTTTTAAGCTTAGCAAAGCTAGTGATGAAGACGAAGCATATTGGAAGCTTACATCCAGAGTTTCAGCCTTACAGATAATAATAACATAAAATATTTTCACAACAAAGAAAAATGCATGCACAACTCTCACTCGACAAGATGCATTCACAATGTTGCAGTGTATATGTTGTAATAGGAAAACATAAAGCAGAATGCATGCTCTCACTCGACAAGATGCATTCACAATGTTGTAGTGTATATGTTGTAATTAGAAAACATAAAGCAGAATGCATGCTCTCAGTCGGCAAGATGCATTCACAATATTGCAGTGTATATGTTGTAATTGGAAAGCATAAAGCAGTGAGTATGTTGTAATTGGAAAACATAAAAGCTAGACCTTAAGGACCCTCTAATATGTTGTAATGGGAAAACATAAAACAGGGCCATAAGGACCGTGGAATTCTCAAAAACAGTGCATCATTACATCTTATTTTAATTGGAGGATGCTTTGAACTGATTATTTGCTTTGGGAACTGCTTTTGTGCTATTTATGCTTTGAAGTGTGTTAGGAGTGTGTACCTATCCCCTATCTATGAACATAGAAATATTTTCAAGACAAAGAATATGCATACACAACTTTCTCTTAACAAAATGCGTGCAAAATCTTGCCACTAGAAACAACTAAAAATACAGAGGCCTTAAAATACTTAATATATTTTGAAGAACTATGCATTTTACAATGAAACTTATCAGCACCCAGAACATACTTTTTTTTTAAATTCAAATGCATGGCAGAGAGCTTTGACTAATCATTTCATTGAACTGCTAAGTTCAACATGGAACTACATTTGTATGATTTACGCCCATTCCCTGTTTCATTTAACGCCAAGAACAACAGCGAGAAAAAAGAACATGCAACGCGTAGTTAAAGAAAAACACGGTGTTGTATAATAGTTTTGTTGGGAATGTTTTTGATAAAATTCCAAAAACAAAGCTGAACAGAGAACAACGCTCTGTTTTTCAGCACAGGATCTTTAACACAGTGGAAATTTAAAATTTATTTGTAGCGGACAGAGTTTTCACACACTAAAGATTTATATTCGTTAATAAAAAAATGTGTTGTTACAAATTATGATCTTCCTCTCTCACAGAGGGATTTACAAAAGATTCAGACTGTTGTGTCTACACTTCATTTTCAACAAAAAAAAATACATTCATGCTGCTGCATACTCCCCTTTTTAATTCACACTGATGTGCGTATTTGTCACACCATTACATACACAGAACAACCTCAAAAAAAAAAACAAAAAAAACATATTGTTTTTACTTATGCCCTAAGACAAAAACTCCCGTGAAAAAAAAAACTATAAAATTAAAATCTTTACCAAAACTTACCAGCCCACAGTAAATTACATTTACTGTTTTATTGATGGTCAAAAGTGAAACTTTTACTCCACGTCAAATTCATTTTGCAGGTCATTATACAATTTGGCTTTAGAAACCCATCGGGTCTGGGCTTCATCGCATAGTGCGCATATATGAAAAATTGTGCATCCTTGGTTTCCTCGACTGCGATATGTCGATCACGATCTGGGCCGATACCACCGATCCTTTGCTTTTTCTTATATTTCGTTATATAACGAAAATGCATAAAATACATTGAAAAAATACCCTGAGCGCGGACTTGAAAATTTATCAAAAAACTATTTATAATGCTATCGGGTCCGATCCATCAGGTCGGATGCATGCCTTATACAAAAGCCCCGCTCCTTTGTTATCGCCGATAGTGATACGCCGATAGCGATATCGGCGATCGCTCATCACACAGTAATAAAGCCCTTTTGTAAGTCCTCCATTGTGACTTCGCCAATGTGATATTGGCGATCGCTTGTCGGTGATGTTTCCATGTTGCTACACGGCTCAACCGTTGCGCAGTTGAAATTACATTTTCAACACTCCCCTTTAATTTCAACTGCTGGGTTAACAGTCATACCCAAACACTTCCTTAAAAATTCAAAGCTTTTCTGATCCAATGGCTTTGTCAGAATGTCTGCTACCTGTTCCTGAGTCCTGCAATGTTGTAAAGTGATTTCTCCATTGCTTACCAATTCTCTGATGTAATGAAACCTTGTGTCGATGTGTTTCGTTCTCTTATGAAACACTGAATTCTTTGATAATGCAATAGCTGAGCTATTGTCACAAAAAATCACTGTTGCTTTTGCTTGCTCTTTGCCTAAGCTCCTTAACATTCTTCTCATCCAAACTGCTTGACATGCTGCTGCTGTAGCTGCCACATATTCTGCCTCTACTGTAGACAACGCCACAATAGGCTGTTTCTTACAAGCCCATGAAATGGCTCCTTAACCCATGTGAAAAACATAACCGGAAGTGCTTTTTCGATCATCTCCACTTCCAACCCAATCACTATCAGTATATCCAATTAAATATGAACATTCTGAAATAGTATATAAAATTCCAAGCATTTTAGTACCTTTGACATACCTCAGAATTCTTTTTGCTGCCTGCAAATGTGCTTCTTTTGGCCTCTCCATGAATCTGGAAATCAAACTAATAGCAAACATTATATCCGGCCTAGTTGCAGTTAAATACATGAGGCTGCCAATTATGCTCTTATACAAGCTAGGATCAAAATCCTTGTTGCTGTCCTCTTTGTTGAGTTTTAATCCCATTACCGTGGGAGTGATCGTTGCCTTGCACTCTTGCATATTAAATCTGCCCAACACTTCATTTACATATCTTGCTTGAGAGATAAAAATTCCATTTTTATTTTGATCTATTTCTATTCCTAAGAAGTATCTCAGCAAACCCATGTCATTCATCTCAAATTCTTCTTTCATGATTAATTTGAAATTTTCAATGAGGTAGTCATGATTACCTGAAAAAATTACATCATCAACATACAATACTACAATTAAGATCTTACCATCCTTTTCTTTGATGTAGACGGTGGGTTCTCCCTCACATTTGTCAAACTCATTTTCCAGTAGATAGGAATCTATCCTACTGTACCACGCTCTTGGCGCTTGCTTTAGCCCATAAAGAGATTTCTTCAATCTGCATACTTTGTGTTCTTCGCCTTTCTTCTCATAGCCTAGAGGCTGTTCAATATAGACCTCTTCCTTTAACACTCCATTTAGGAATGCTGATTTCACGTCCATTTGGTAAACTTTCTACTTATTTTGTGCTGCTATGGACAACATTGGTCTCACAGTTTCCATTCTTGCAACCGGTGCGAAAGTTTCCTCATAATCTCTCCCGTACTGCTGCTTGTATCCCTTGACAACCATCCTTGCCTTGTGTCTTTCAATTTTTCCTTCAGCATTGCACTTGGTCTTATAGACCCATTTGACTCCAATGACTTCTTTACCTTTTGGTAACTCAACCAAATCCCATGTCTTGTTTCTTTCTATGGCATTCATTTCCTTATCCATAGATTCTATCCATTTCTTATCTTTAATTGCATCTTCGAAATGAATAGGATCATCAACATGACAATACAAGGCAAATAAGGAATTCATTCCTTCATCATAAATGTCACTCAAGTTTTTGAACTTCTTACCTCTTTCATTTGGTGTGTAAGTGCTTGAAGATGCACTTGAATTTCCTCCTTGTGGTGTGCTTGGAGAAGCACTTTCATTTCTCCTCAAGGGTGTCGCTTCTTGCCCTTGTGTTGGCACTGCTGTTTGGGGATGCATTTCAGCCATCTCATCATCATCTTCATCATGAGACAAATAGTTCTTAACATTTATTGTTTTCTCTATGCTTCCATCCCAAGCTTCCTCCTCAATGAATTGAACATCTCTGCTCACAAAAAACTTCTTGGTAGATGGGATATACAACCTATAAGCTTTGGATTCCTCACTGTATCCAATGAAAATACATTTCTCCCCTTTGCTTTCTAACTTCCTCCTTAGCTGATCTGAAATGTGTGCATAAGCCACACATCCAAAAACTTTCATGTGGGTGACTCTTTGCTTTCTCCCACTCCATGCTTCTTCCGGCACTTTGTTTATGACTGATTTTGTAGGGCACCTGTTCAAAATATATACTGCACAATTTACAGCTTCAGCCCAATAATCATTTGGCAAATGCTTTGCCTTCAACATGCTCCTCGCCATATCCATAATGGTCATGTTCTTCCTTTCAGCAACTCCATTTTGTTGTGGGGTGTACCTTGCTGTAAATTTCTTGTGTATTCCATTTTCTCTGCAAAACTGTAGGAATTCCTTGGAGATATACTCACCTCCTCTATCTGTTCTTAAAACTTTGATACGCAACCCACTTTGATTTTCCACAACTGCTTTGAAATTTCGGAATTTTTCAAGAAATAAACCCAAATTTTTCTTGTAAAATCATCAATAAATGTTAGAAAATATTGGCTGCCTGCTAAAGATGAATTTTGCATCGGTCCACATAAGTCTGAATGGACAATCTCTAAGGGTGCCTTTACCCTTATTCTTTTCCCTGATGGAAAACTTTCTCTGTGTCATTTTCCCAATATACAACCTTCACAAAGGCTGTCTAGTTTCTCTTTTAATGGTAATCCTCTTACCATTCCTTTTCTGCTCAGCAAGTTAAGACCTCCAAAGTTGAGATGTCCAAATCTCAAGTGCCACAACCAATTTTCATCCTTTGGTACGCTTTGGAAAGCCTCTTAAGTAACTGATGCAATTACTTCTTTGTTTTTCAAGTCTGCCTTTATTCTGAGAGGGAACATCATGTTCCTCGTCATCTTCACTTCAGTAATACATCTTTTTCTGGGTGCTCTATCCATGATGGTGCATACATCATTCTCAAAGAAAACATTGTAACCCTTTTGAACAAGTTGTCCAATACTCAAGAGGTTACATCTCATTCTGGTAACATAATAGACATCTGCTATGGTTTTCCTTTCTCCTTTCTTTGTAAATATCTTAACTTCACCTTTACCCATAACATAAATTTTACTATCAGTCCCAAGTGTGACTTGTGACTTCACACTTTGATCTAAAGCAGAAAACAAGTCTATGTTTCCTGTCATATGGTTGCTACAACCAGAATCTAGAAACCATATATCTTCACTGTTTGTTTCAGCCATGTTACAAGCTAATAAAACATTATCTTGGCTGATATTTTCTCTAGTGATATTTGCACTAGATCTATTACTCATATCATGTTGCTTCTTCCTACATTCATTGGCATAATGCCCATATTTTTTACAATAATAGCATTGGACATTAGATTTTTCATACCTTTATCCTTGAGCATGATATTTTCTACTTTGTTGGCTGGTGCCTTGGCCTTGGTTCTGATTTGGATTGCTGCCTCTTCCTTGAGCATTTGTTGGACTATCTCTTCCACCTCTGTTTTGGCTTCTGCCTCTTCCTCTATTGTTTCCTCTGCCTTGACCTCTTCCTCTTCCAAAAGACATTTGGGTCTTGAAGGCTTGCTCTAGAGATGAGTTTTCATTTCTACTCAACCTCTGTTCATGTGTTATCAGTGATGCATGAAGTTCATCAACTGAAACGTTTGAGAGATCCTTTGTCTCTTCTATGGTGGTGACAATCACATCAAACTTTTAGGGGAGGATCCTCAATAGTTTCTCCACAATCCTCCTTTCTTCAAGAGTTTCTCCATGAGATCTTATTTGTGTGACCAGACCAATCACATGTGTGAAGAATGAGTCAATATTGTCTGACTCCTTCATGCACAAATTTTCAAAATCTCTCCTCAGCAACTGTAGTTTTGCTGTCTTCACTTTCTCCATGCCTTGATAGGCTATCTTGAGAGTTTTCCATGCTTCTTTGGATGTCTTGGCTGCTGCTATCCTTGGAAACACACTCTCATGCACTGCTTGATACAAAAATACAAGATCTTTGGAATCCTTCTTCCTATTGCTCTTCAACAAATATTTTTCTCTGCCTGAGTTAATCTATTAAACTCATTTTCATATGCTAGCTCTTCAAAACCATCTTGAACTAATTCCCATAAATCTTGTGAGGCAAACAGGGCTTTCATGGTTATTGCCCAATAATCGTAATTTTTCCCATTAAATTGTGGGAGTTGAGTATTAAACATACCCATGCTAGTGCTGGTGTTGGTGCTAGCCATTCTTGCACTTCTTAACTATGCTTCAAATATTTGACTGTGTATTAAAATAACTCATTGTCTTCAACAGCAACACAAAAACTCTTTGAGAAATACCTGAAACATTTCTTGACTGTGTCTTCACTATGCTGGAGAAGTTGCTGCAGCAAGAAACTCCTTCCTTTAGCTTCTTTGACACCTTCAAAGAGCCTGGAGCAAGCTCTGATACCACTGTTGGGAATTTTTTTGATAAAATTCCAAAAATAAAAGCTGAACAGAGAACGACCCTCTGTTTTTCAGCACAGGATCTTTAACACGGCGGAAATTTAAATTTTTTTTGCAACAAACAGAGTTTTCACAAACCAAAGATTTCTATTCGTTAATAAAAAAAACTGTTGTTACAAATTATGATCTTCCTCTCTCACAGGGGGATTTACAAAAGATTCAGACTGTTGTGTCTACACTTCATTTTTAACAAAAAAAATTACATTCATGTTGTTGCATGCTCCCCTTTTTACTTCACAGTGCTGTGCGTATTTCTCACACCATTACATACACAGAACAACCTCAAAAAAAAAAAAAAAAAAAAAACATATTGTTTTTACTTATGCCCTAAGACAAAAACTCTCGTGAAATAAAAAAACTATAAAATTAAAATCTTTACCAAAACTTACCAACCCACAGTAAATTACATTTACTGTTTTACTGATGGTCAAAAGTGAAACTTTACTCCACGTCAAATTCATTTTGCAGGCCTGTACTTCAACCATTATACAATTTGGCTTTGAAAACCCATCGGGACCGGGCTTCATCGCGTAGTGCGCATATATGAAAAATTGTGCATCCTTGGTTTCCCCAATTGCGATATGCCGATCACGATCTCGGCCGATACCACCAATCCTTTGTTTTTTCTTAGATTTTGTTATATAACGAAAATGCATAAAATAAATTGAAAAAATGCCCTCAGCGCGGACTTGAAAATTTATCAAAAAACTATTTATAATGCTATCGGGTTTGATCCATCGAGTTGGATGCATGCCTTATACAAAAGCCCCGCTCCTTTGTTATCGCTGATAGTGATACGGCGATAGCGATATCGGCGATCACTCATCACACAATAATAAAGCCCTTTTGTAAGTCCTCCATTGCGACTTCGCCAATGCGATATCTGCGATCGCTCGTTGGCGATGTTTCCATGCTGTTGCACGGCTCAACCGTTGCGCAGTTGAAATTACATTTTCAACAAATTTCTCTTTAAACCATTCCATTGGAAACAATAAAATCAATGAGATTTGTTCAAAGATCGGAGCCTTAAAGTTGAACCAAATATGGGCAGCACTCTGACCCATAAAGATGGTAAAAAGCACTTAAAAGAATAGAACGCTAAAAATATCCCAGATTCTTGAAAAACAGTAGGGGGCTTCCAATTATGGTTGAGTTTATTACACTGTCTCCATCAGTGTAGGGGGCTTCCAATTATGGTTGAGTTTATTACACTGTCTCCATCAGTGTGGCAGGCTAATGAAAGCTGAGACATGCAATGGGCTATTTAGGGGCACAACAATTTTAACCGTGACAAAATGGCATCCCCATATATGAGTATTATTCTACAACTTTGAGAAGATGCTTATTGCTTTTTAGAGGACAACTATTCTTTGGTTGACAACAGAATTTCACAAGAGAGAAGATGTTGATGAAAGGTGCTTAAATTTCCTTGGAATGCCAAATTGTATGCAGCGGCTGATTCATATATTCTAGAATGATGGAATTTTCAGAATTAATGCCTTATTCTGCTAGGTTTTGCTAGAACATGTTATTTGACAAAAGAGTTGGTATAGTTTCCGAAGGACGACTACTTTCTTGTCAGAAATAGAACCTCTAAAGTATTGAAGACAATAAGAAACAAAATCAAATCGTGGCGCCATTCATTGGTTTTCTTCTAAATATATCAATTTAAAAATGTAAAGATTGGCAAGTAGACACGCTTACAAGTTCTTCTTTTCAATTCTACCCATTCCATAGATACAGCTCTGCACAACACAATTTTCCATCATCTTTGCCTCCATCGACTGTACAGAAAAAATCCTCTCTCACAATAATAATTCAAAAAATACTAATAATAAATCACTGTCAGACAAATATATTTAAAAAAGACAAATAAAAACAGTGCGAACTCGTTTTACCAGTAAAAATTATGGCATTCTACCTGGATCCCAAAAGTCTCTGGTACAAACCGCCATGGATTTCAGATATGGCAGTACCAACGCGCCATGGATTTCAGACATGGCGGTACCGAACGCGCTTAGAACATTAAACGTGCTGCTTCTCACATCCACAATAGAAAAGTGGAATGGATAAAATATAATAGAAACGCGGAATACTTAAACTAGCAGAGTGGTTTGGGGATTACATACCTGGAGTGCACTTAAAACATATTGCTGCGCATATAAAATAGGAATGTGGAATGGAGACGCAGGGTAGAGAGGAAATGGAATTAGGGTTTAATCGCTGTTAGTCTTATCGGATGGCATGCCTACTTTTCAGAAGTAGCTCTCCACCCGTCCATAATCACATTCACGTTTTAGAATCCACTCTCCACCAGTCGAACGCTCATGAATAATAATCAAATTCACGTTTCAGAAATAGCTCTCCATGGGTAAAACGCTCATGAATAAGTTAGGTAAAATTCCCAGCGTTTTCTTTCTTTTTTGGGCGGGGTCTTTAATGATTTCATTGTTATTTTCTTTCTCTTTTATAAAAATTTAATAAAAAAAATTTACAAAAGTTATTTATTATAATTTAGTTAATTTAGTTATAAATTAAGAGTAAAAATAATTTTTTTTAGCGAAAGAATATAGAAGTGGTCAGTATTGATGTAACAAATTAAATTCAGCCTCTTGACGATTTCAGTTAATTTATAAGTTTTCGGTATGGAATTTATTACTAGCATTTGCACCTAATGTTGTAAAATAAACCTCGTAAGACAATGTATGTGGAAGAATATTGAAATGTGAATGGCCTTTTCATGGGCTTTTTTGAAAGCAAGTATGGATGATTTTGAGTTTTAATTTGAGGAAGCCATGAGGAAAACCGTATTTGGGGGTTAAAGTGGCTACGCAATGGAATACATGTAATCATAAATATCCATTGAATTTGTTTAGACACCTTAAAACATATATTTAAACAATGTATTATATTCATGGAAATAAATAGATTTTGTTAAAAAAATATGTTAAAACCCATTGATAATGAATTGGTTGTGAAGACATAAACTATCAAAATGGTATTTGATCTTGAAACATCCTTTTTCAAGTTTCAATTGGAAAATACAACTAGTGAATTCTAACAGAAGAGGTTCGAGAAGCAATATAATATTCTAAAGAACATTGTGCTTGTCATTCCATATTTGAAGTTGCATAAAAAATTGTTGGAGGCATCGAAGACCTGAAGAAGCAGTAATGAACCTGCAAAATGTATATTTTGTTAGAATTTGTAACATGTAAATCAATTGTGGAAATTTATTAGTAATACTTTGTAGGTGAGTTGTGTTAAAATGAATTTGGAATGAATGGAAATGAAGTTACCTTTGCCATGGGGATTTATATATTGTTAGTCGAAGATGCATAGTGAATGATGGCATACTGAACACCATTGGATATTTATGCATAGTTGGAGACACATATTTCTTGCTTGCCATTCTGCTCGTCTTTTTCGGATTTTGTCACGTTGATGAATGTGGTTTATGCATTTCAGGGAAGCTTTTATTTGTTGTAATAATTGTATGGTTGGACTATGGTGATACAATGGTACTGCTAGATTTGGTATTGGAAGTAATATGTGTTGTATATGTTGTAGTGTAAGTATTGATGCCTCGATTTCGTCCTAATAGTTACATAGGTTTGTTGTCTCTGAGTCCATATGTCCTGTTGCAAAAGAAAGAAAATGTTAGAATGAGATGTATAGATAATATAAAGACATTCTAATATATGCATAATTATTAGTAATGATTAAATTTGTTTGTTTTTGAAAGATATGAAAGGTATGTTATGAAATAGAATGAGTTAAATAAATAGAGGAAACCTTTTGGTGAGCAGATTATTTGGAGGTGGCATTGAACGGAAAATTTCTTCCACATGTTTTCTACGAGTAATGTTTTTGTTGTCCTTCATTTTATTGTAACGGTCGAAACTAAATGCGAGGCTAATCCGAAGATCTTGTAGAGAAGGTACTCTTGAAATTGCTATGAATGTGAGACCTTGACGTTCTGTTTTCCCAATGTCAATTGTTGCTTTTGGAAGTGTCATACCTTGAGATTTATGTATGGTTAAAGCCCAAACCATCTTCAGTGGAATTTGTGTACGTCCATTTCTTTTTATTGCTGGAATAGGCAAGTGAGTGGGGACAATAGCAACACCAGAGCTACGTTGTGGGTTTTGTATTGGGCAAATTCGTATTGTGGAATTTGGGTTTTGCATGAGTATTGTTGTTTCCAGAGAAAATGATGTTGTACATAATGGTGGAGAGATGTTGTGCAATTGCATAGAATGCAATGATAGATGGCTATGCTCAACATAGGTCTAATGACCAAGCACTGAAACTATTTAATGCAATGCCTATGCTAAATGAAGTTACATGGAATTCTGTAATTTCAGGTTCTATAATTTGATGATATGCACAGAATGGGTAGTGCCATGAGGCCCTAAATGTTTTTGGTCAAATGAGGAGAGTGTTTGTAATCCAAACAACTTCAGTGTTGGCACCATTGTCAAGGACTGCATCGGGTAATGCCATGAGGCCCTAAATGTTTTTGGTCAAATGAGGAAAGTGTTTTTAAGCCAAACAACTTCACCTTTGGCACCATTCTGGAACATCTAAAAGCTCTAAACAACATACCTGCCTAGTAATTAGTATGTTGTACAGATCTGGAATTAGATTTTTTAATCCTCAAGATCAGTTGGCATTTGTTTAGTTGACATATTCACAGACAAGGAAAGGACAACTCTTGTGAAAGCTAGATGAGAGGATAAAATGAAGTATGTCGCTCAAAAGAATAAAGGAATATGCAATAGCCAAAAGTAGTGCAAGAAAGGAACGCCTTTAATTTCTAAATGAACCAAGATACCGAATGAAAAACAACAACCCACTACAAACTTTTACTGGAAGAAAAAAACACAACCTGTTATCAAATTATGTACTGCGACTACTGATGGTTTTTCCATTGGAGCTAAAGAGAATGCTTTGGTTTGGTATCATCTTGATGCTGATCTGGATTTTTGATCTTTCCAATCCAAGGAGCTGTTTAGATAATTTGGAGAGCTCTTTCAAAATTGGATAAAAGGACCATTGGATAACAGGTGGACCATTGGATAACAGGTGGCATAGTTGACCCTATTTAAAGGGAGGTCGATAGATTTTCAGGAATATTTACAACAGATTCAAATTTGCAAGCAGGATATCAACACTCAAAGAATCAATTTCCAATTTGATGGCAGAGGATTTTCTATCATGGTCTATGGATGAAATAGAAATTAAACAAAAACTCATAAAAGAGATTAAGGTTGTTACCGGAGATGAAGTAGTCCAGAAACGTCTAGAAATGTCCCTGAAAGTTGAATCGCCCAGAAACAAAGCCTACATTCATCCAATGAGTGCATCAGCATTTGACTAACTGAGAAATTGAACAAAGCTTTGACTAAATCAGTCTTGTTACTTATCCTTGCTGCTAAACGACAAGTTCTATCACTGGTTTGACCTCTGCAATTTGGTCATGGATTCAAAACAGAGCAGCAAAATGTTGATAATAGAGATGGATTCAGTGGTGTCTATGACCAAGTTGTTCCCATGAAGGAGATTATTTTCCTTGAAGCACATGCAGAGCCATATATGAGGGAATTGACTGCGAGTGATGTTGTCATAGGTACATTCGTAACTCTTGTTGGAAGCTCTTGTGAAAGCTAGATGAGAGGATAAAATGAAGTATGTCGCTCAAAAGAATAAAGGAATATGCAATAGCCAAAAGTAGTGCAAGAAAGGAATGCCTTTAATTGCTAAATGAACCAAGATACTGAATGAAAAACAACAACCTACTACAAACTTTTACTGGAAGAAAACAACAAAGCCTGTTATGAAATTATGTACTGAGACTACTGATTATTTTTCCATAGAAGCTAAAGAGCATGCTTTGGTTTGCTATCATCTAGGGAAGAAATGAAAAAAGTTGAGTACAACTTTATGGAGAGTTTAAGGCTTTGTATAGTGGCAATCTTCAGGCAGAGAAATTACTCATAATTCAAAAGTTTGGAAACTTGGTTGCTACTGAAAAAGTTTCAGTTCCTTGTATTTTTACAGCAGATTCAAATTTGCAGGCAAGATATCAACAATCAAAGAATCAATTTCCAATTTTATGGAAGATGATTTTCTATCATGGTCCATGGATGTTCTTGCATTTTGTTCAATGAATTAGAAGTTTTTAATCCTCATGATCAGTTAGCATTTCGTTGTATGGAATAAAGAAGCTGTGAGATATTGCAACCTTGAAGCTCTAAAAACCTTTCCTACAACAGTGATGTGCCAGATACTACACTGATATTGAGAAAGCACATGGAATACTATCAACATGAAAAGTTATATTCAAAGGTTCCTCATTTGGCTTTTTAACCATTAGATTACAAATGTCTCCAACATACATTGATAACTGCTCAAAATGAGGAAGATTATCCCAAATCAACAGTCAATAATAAATTGTCTTCTTTCATATAGTGCCTGCTATAGTCATCATAGTTAGTACCGCTAAAACAAAGACAAATACTGTATGGAGTCTATGTACTAAGACTACTGATGGTTTTTCCATAGAAGCTAAAGAGAATGCTTTGGTTTGGTATCATCTTGATGCTGATCTGGACAACATATTATTGAGGTTTTTGTTTATAAGTCTACTATGGGGTCAAGGTCCATGGAGAAATATTCAATATTTAATATTGTATAATGTGTATGTTAGCTACAAGTTTATGTATGTAAGCTAATGATGGCTTCCATCAATCTCAATCTATGCAGTCTCTTAGGCACGAGAAGATACTACCTCTGCAATTTGGTCATGGATTCAAAACAGAGCAGCAAAATGTTGATAATAGAGATGGCTTCAGTGGTGTCTTATATGAAACAAAAGGTTTTGTAAACCATACTTCACCGGATGACAAAAATTTCTCTTTCAAAATTGGATAAAAGGACCATTAGATAACAGGTGGCATAGTTGACCCTGTTTAAAGGGAGGTCGATAGATTTTCAGGAATATTTACAACAGATTCAAATTTGCAGGCAGGATATCAACAATCAAAGAATCAATTTCTGGTTTGATGGCAGAGGATTTTCTATCATGGTCCATGGATGAAATAGAAATTAAACAAAAACTCAGAAAGGAGATTAACGTTGTTATCGGAGATGAAGTAGTCCAGAAATGTCCAGAAATGTCCCTGAAAGTTGAATCACCCAGAAACAAAGCCTACATTCATCTAATGAATGCATCAGCATTTGACTGACTGGGAAATTGAACAAAGCTTTGACTAAATCAGTCTTGTTACTTATCCTTGCTTCCAAATGACATTATTTTATTTCTGAGGAAGACATACACGAAACATTTAGGCACCATTTATTAATTCGTGAATTTACTATCTAATCTCATAGTTGATATAAAGAAACATTTATAGTTTCAAACACGGCTTTATAAAGGTAACTATGATAATATTATTTCGTTGTATGGAATAAAGAAGTTGTGAGATATCAAATGGATCATTACTATGTAGATGGTTTGCAACCTTGGATCTCTAAAAACCTTTCCTACAACAGTGATGTGCCAGATACTACATTGATATTGAGAAAGCACAACCTTTCAACAAACATATTTTCTTGCCTTTTGTTCAATGAATTAGAATTTTTTAATCCTCGGGATCAGTTATCATTTCGTTGTCTGGAATAAAGAATTTGTGAGATATTGCAACCTTGAAGCTCTAAAAAACCTTTCCTACAAGAGTGATGTGCCAGTTACTACACTGATATTGAGAAAGCACACGGAACACTACCAACATGAAAAGTTATATTCAAAGGTTCCTCATTTGGCTTTTTAACCAATAGATTACAAATGTCTCTAGCAAACATTGATAACTACTCAAAATGAGGAAGATTATCCCAAACCAACAGTCGATAATAAATTTTCTTCTTTCATATAGTGCCTGTTATAGTCATCATAGTTAGTACCACTACAAAAAAGACAAGCACTCTATGGAGTCTATTTCTATGTTTTTTCATTCTCATTCTCACGCACAAAAGTTTGGGTGGTGGGATAATTGGCTTGGAAATGGCATACTCCAATACTTTTGGTTTTTCCACGAGTACTTTTCTGCTGGTTTTTTATTCAATATTCAATTGGAATTCCTAGAAGCATTTGGAGGAATACAAATTGCAACTACTGACAAAAATTTATGCCCTATCGAGTTGCAGAAAACTGATTACTAAACTTCAAGATGCTCTTGAAAGACTTGGAAAGCAGCTTGGATGATTCCTTAAATGGTGGCATTGCATACTCAATGGATACAAATGAGAAATTCATAAACTCATACAGTGATGAATGAGAGCAACTATCATCCAAGCATCCAATACTATTTTATTAATGTTTGGGTGTTTTTTTTTGTCTTTGTAATTCTGAGTATTGGAGGTCTCATAACACATTGTTTCTCAATCAACAATACATACAAAAGTTGATTGGGCTCTTCATAATAAGTTTGTAAAATAAAATAATGAACAATATGAAAAAACTACAAATACAATGCATCGGTGTCAAGCAGTCCAAAATCTCACATTAAAATGCTAAAATTGTTGTATAAAATCCGAGAGGAATTTACCATATTAGGTTCCCAAGACTAATAACTTAATAAAATGAGAAAAGAGGAATCCCAAATCTGGCACAAATTCCCTATCGAAAAGCACAATATGTTTAAAGTAAAATCATTTTAGAAGTTTCATCGAATTCTAACTTTGTAAAGGTAATGACTTATCTCTTTTAAAATTGGATAAAAGGACGTTGGATAACAGGTGGCATAGTTGACCCTGTTTAAAGGGAGGTCAATAGACTTTCAAGAATATTTACAACAGATTCAATGCATCGGTGTCAAGAAGTCCCAAATCTCACATTAAGATGCTAAAATTGTTGTATAAAATCCTAGAGGAATCTACCATATTAGGTTCCCAAGACTAATAACTTAATAAAATGAGAAAAGAGGAATCCCAAACCTGGCACAAATTCCCTATCAAAAAGCACAATATATTTAAAGTAAAATCATTTTAGAAGTTTCATCGAATTCTAACTTTGTAAAGGTAATGACTTATCTCTTTCAAAATTGGATAAAAGGACTATTGGATAACAGGTGGCATAGTTGACCCTGTCTAAAGGGAGGTTGATAGACTTTCAGGAATATTTACAACAAATTCAAATTTGCAGGCAGGATATCAACAGTCAAAGAATCAATTTCCAATTTGATGGCAAAGGATTTTCTATAATTTCCGTATTTCTTGTAGCAACTTAAAATTTATTTTATTTTTAGTTTATTGTTAGGATTTTATTCCTAAAATCTTATAACAGCTTGAGGATTATGTTTTTCCTATATATTCTTTCATTAGAATATATATTTCTAATGTAAGGGAGGTTGGATTTTGGTGTAAAAACCTAGGTTTGTATACTGTAGAAGCAAGTGAAAAAACACTTCAGTGTAGTATAAATATGCAACAAAGTTTTGAGGCTCTCCATCAATAGGTAGTTATTGTAGTATTCGTAACAATCTTGATTCCAAAAGATACAATTTCAAGGGGGAAGTGGGGCCAAAGATATTCATTTCCTACATAATGCAGAAGGTTTGGTCTAACTTCATTTCACTCTCGACTATGCTTATGAAGAATAAATACAATGAATTTGTGCATCAAGAAACAACAGAAGAATGCAAGGAAATTTGCAGAATTTTTGTTATATCATTCTCTAAGAGAGAAAGTATATTATGTTGGGCTTCCTAGTCACCCAGGCCTTTAGTTGAGATATTCACAGACAAAGAAAGGACAGCTCTTGTAAAAGCTAGATGAGAGGATAAAATGAAGTATGTCGCTCAAAAGAATAAAGGAATATGCAATATCCAAAACTAGTGCAAGAAACGAACGCCTTTAATTGCTAAATGAACCAAGATACTGAATGAAAAACAACAACCCACTACAAACTTTTACTGGAAGAAAACAACAAAAACTGTTATGAAATTATGTAGTGAGACTACTGATGGTTTTTCCATAGAAGCTAAAGAGAATGCTTTGGTTTGGTATCATCTTGACGCTGATCTGGACAACATATTATTGAGGTTTTTGTTTATAGGTCTACTATGGGGTCAAGGTCTATGGAGAAATATTCAATATTTAATATTGTATAATGTGTATGTTAGCTACATGTTTATGTATGTAAGATAATGATGGCTTCCATCAATCTTAATCTATGCAGTGTCTTAGGCACGAGAAGATGCTACTTCTGCAATTTGGTCATGGATTCAAAACAGAGCAGCAAAATGTTGATAATAGAGATGGCTTCAGTGGTATCTTATATGAAACAAAAGTTTTTGTAAACCATACTTCAACAGATGACAAAAATTTCTCTTTCAAAATTGGATAAAAGGACCATTGGATAAAAGGTGGCATAGTTGACCCTGTTTAAAGGGAGGTCAATAGATTTTCAGGAATATTTACAACAGATTCAAATTTGCAGAAAGGATATCAACAGTCAAATAATCAATTTCCAATTTGATGGCAAAGGATTTTCTATCATGGTCCATGGATGAAATAGCAATTAAACAAAAATTCAGAATGGAGATTAACGCTGTTACCGGAGATGAAGTAGTCCAGAAATGTCGAGAAGTGTCCCTGAAAGGTTAATCACCCAGAAACAAAGCCTACATTCATCCAATGAGTGCATCAACATTTAACTGACTGAGAAATTGAACAAAGATTTGACTAAATCAGTCTTATTACTTATCCTTGCTGCTAATTGACATTATTTTATTTCTGAGGAAGTCATATTCGAAACATTTAGGCACCATTTATTAACTAGTGAATTTACTATCTAATCTCATAATTGATGGAAAGAAACAGTTATAGTTTCAAACACGACTTTATAAAGGTACCTATGATAATAGCATTTCGTTGTATGGAATAAAGAAGTTGTGAGATATCAAATGGATCATTACTGTGCAGATGGTTTGCAACCTTGGATCTCTAAAAACCTTTCCTACAACAGTGATGTGCCAGATATTACACTGATATTGAGAAAGCACAACCTTTCAACAAACTTATTTTCTTGCCTTTTGTTCGATGAATTAGAAGTTTTTAATCCTCAGGATCAGTTAGCATTTCGTTGTATGGAATAAAGAAGTTGTGAGATATTGCAACCTTGAAGCTCTAAAAACCTTTCCTACAACAGTGATGTGCCAGATACTAAACTGATATTGAGAAAGCATATGGAACACTACCAACATGAAAAGTTATATTCAAAGGTTCCTCACTTGGATTTTTAACCAGTTGATTACAAATGTCTCCTGCAAACATTGATAACTACTCAAAATGAGGAAAATTATCCCAAATCAACAGTCGATAATAAATTGTCTTCTTTCATATAGTGTCTGCTATAGTCATCATAGTTAGTACCACTACAACAAAGACAAATACTCTATGGAGTCTATTACTATGTTTTTTCATTCTCATCCTCACGCACAAAAGTTTGGGTGGTGGGATAATTGGCTTGGAAATGGCATACTCCAATACTTTTGGTCTTGCCACGAGTACTTTTCTGTTGGTTTTTTATTCAATATTCAATTGGAATTCCTAGAAGAATTTGGAGGAATACAAATTGCAACTACTGACAAAAAGTTATGCCCTATCGAGTTGCAAAAAATTGATTATTAAATTTCAAGATGCTCTTGAAAGACTTGGAAAGTGGCTTGGATGATTCCTTAAACAGTGGCATTGCATACTCAAAGGATAGAAATGAGAAATTCAGAAACTCATCCAATGATGAATGAGAGAAATTATCATCAAAGCATCCAATACTTTTTTATTAATGTTTGGGTGTTTTTGTTGTCTTTGTAATTCTGAGTATTGGAGGTCTCATAAGGCATTGTTTCTCAATCAACAATACATACAAAAGTCGATTGAGCTCTTCATAATAAGTTTGTAAAATAAAATCATGAACAATATGAAAAAACTACAAATACAATGCATCGGTGTCAAGCAGTCCAAAATCTCACATTAAAATGCTAAAATTGCTGTATAAAATCCGAGAGGAATTTACCATATTAGGTTCCAAAGACTAATAACTTAATAAAATGAGAAAAGAGGAATCCCAAATCTGGCACAAATTCCCTATCGAAAAGCACAATATATTTAAAGTAAAATCATTTTAGAAGTTTCATCGAATTCTAACTTTGTAAAGGTAATGACTTATCTCTTTCAAAATTGGATAAAAGGACCATTGGATAACAGGTGGCATAGTTGACCCTGTTTAAAGGGAGGTCGATAGACTTTCAAGAATATTTACAACAGATTCAAATTTGCAGGCAGGATATCAACAGTCAAAGAATCAATTTCCAATTTGATGGCAGAGGATTTTCTATCATTTCTATAATCCTTGTAGCAACTTAAAATTTATTTTATTTTTAGTTTATTGTTAGGATTTTATTCCTAAAATCTTGCAACATCTTGAGGGTTATGTTTTTCCTATATATTCTTTCATTAGAATATATATTTCTAATGTAAGGGAGGTTTGATTTTGGTGTAAAAAAACTAGGTTTGTATACTTTAGAAGCAAGTGAAAAACACTTCAGTGTAGTATAAATATGCAACAAAGTTTTGAGGCTCTCCATCAACACGTAGTTATTGTAGTATTGGTAACAATCGTGACTCCAAAAGATACAATTTCAGGGGGGAAGTGGGGCCAAAATATTCATTTCCTACATAATGCAAAAGGTTTGGTCTAATTTCATTTCACTCTTGGCTATGCTTATGAAGAATAAATACAATGACTTTGTGAATTAAGAAGCAACAGAAGAATGCAAGGAAATTTGCAGAATTTTTGTTATATCATTCTCTAAGAGAGAAAGTATATTATGTTGGGCTTCCTAGTCACCCAGGCCTTTAGTTGACTTATTCACAGACAAAGAAAGGACAGCTCTTGTAAAAGCTAGATGAGAGGATAAAATGAAGTATGTCGCTCAAAAGAATAAAGGAATATGCAATAGCCAAAAGTAGTGCAAGAAAGGAATGCCTTTAATTGGTAAATTAACCAAGATACTGAATGAAAAACAACAACCCACTAGAAACTTTTACTGGAAGAAAACAACAAAACCTGCTATGAAATTATGTTGTGAGACTACATATGGTTTTTCCATAGAAGCTAAAGAGAATGTTTTGGTTTGGTATCATCTTGATGCTGATCTGGACAACATATTATTGAGGTTTTTGTTTATAGGTCTATTATGGGGTCAAGGTCTATGGAGAAATATTCAATATTTAACATTGTATAATGTGTATGTTAGCTACAAGTTTATGTATGTAAGCTAATGATGGCTTCCATCAATCTCAATCTATGTAGTTTCTTAGGCACGAGAAGATGCTACCTCTGCAATTTGGTCATGGATTCAAAACAGAGGAACAAAATTTTGATAATAGAGATGGCTTTAGTGGTGTCTTATATGAAACAAAAGGTTTTGTAAACCATACTTCAACAGCAAAAATTTTTCTTTCAAAATTGGATAAAAGGACCATTGGATAACAGGTGGCATAGTTGACCCTGTTTAAAGGGAGGTCGATAGATTTTCAGGAATATTTACAACACATTCAATTTTGCAGGCAAGACATCAATAGTCAAAGAATCAATTTCCAATTTGATGGCAAAGGATTTTCTATCACTTCAAGATGCTCTTGAAATACTTGGAAAACAGCTTGGATGATTCCTTAAATGGTGGTATTGCATATTTAATGGATACAAATGAGAAATTCATAAACTCGTCCAGTGATGAATGAGAGAAATTATCATCAAAACATCCAATACTATTTTATTGATGTTTGGGTGTTTTTGTTGTCTTTGTAATTCTGAGTGTTGGAGGTCTCATAAGGCATTGTTTCTCAATCAACAATACATACAAAAGTCGATTGGGCTCTTCATAATAAGTTTGTAAAATAAAATCATAAACAATATGAAAAAACTACAAATACAATGCATCGGTGTCAAGCAGTCCCAAATCTCACATTAAAATGCTAAAATTGTTGTATAAAATCCGAGAGGAATTTACAATATTAGGTTCCCAAGACTAATAACTTGATAAAATGAGAAAAGAGGAAACCCAAATCTGGCTATTCATTTCCTACATAATGTAGAAGGTCTGGTCTAACTTCATTTCACTCTTGGCTATGCTTATGAAGAATAAATACAATGACTTTGTGCATTAAGAAACAACATAAGAATGCAAGGAAATTTGTAGAATTATTGTTATATCATTCTCTAAGAGAGAAAGTATATTATGTTGGCCTTCCTAGTAACCCAGGCCTTTAGTTGACATATTCACAGACAAAGAAAGGACAACTCTTGTGAAAGCTAGATGAGAGGATAAAATGAAGTATGTCGCTCAAAAGAATAAAGGAATATGCAATAGCCAAAAGTAGTGCAAGAAAGGAACGCCTTTAATTGCTAAATGAACCAAGATACTGAATGAAAAACAACAACCCACTACAAACTTTTACTGGAAGAAAACAACAAAGCCTGTTATGAAATTATGTAGTGAGACTACTGATGGTTTTTCCATAGAAGCTAAGAGAATGCTTTGGTTTGGTATCATCTTGATGCTGATCTAGACAACATATTATTGAGGTTTTTGTTTATAGGTCTACTATGGGGTCAAGGTCTATGGAGAAATATTCAATATTTAACATTGTATAATGTGTATGTTAGCTACAAGTTTATGTATGTAAGCTAATGATGGCTTCCATCAATCTCAATATATGCAGTTTCTTAGGCACAAGAAGATGCTACCTCTGCAATTTGGTCGTGGATTCAAAACAGAGCAGCAAAATGTTGATAATAGAGATGGCTTCAGTGGTGTCTTATATGAAACAAAATGTTTTATAAACCATACTTCAACAGATGACAAAAATTTCTCTTTCAAAATTGGATAAAAGGACCATTGGATAACAGGTGGCATAGTTGACCCTGTTTAAAGGGAGGTCGATAGATTTTCAAGAATACTTACAACAGATTCAAATTTGTAGGCAGGATATCAACAGTCAAAGAATCAATTTCCAATTTGATGGCAGAGGATTTTCTATCACTTCAAGATGCTCTTGAAAGACTTGGAAAGCGGCTTGGATGATTCCGTGAATGGTGGCATTGCATACTCAATGGATACAAATGAGAAATTTAGAAACTCGTCCAATGATGAATGAGAGCAATTATCATCAAAGCATCCAATATTATTTTATTAATGTTTGGGTGTTTTTGTTGTCTCTGTAATTCTGAGTATTGGAGGTCTCATAAGGCATTGTTTCTCAATCAACAATACATACAAAAGTCGATTGGGCTCTTCATAATAAGTTTGTAAAATAAAATCATGAACAATATGAAAAAACTACAAATACAATGCATCGGTGTCAATTAGTCCCAAATCTCACATTAAAATGCTAAAATTGTTGTATAAAATTCGAGAGGAATTTATCGTATTAAGTTCCCAAGACTAATATCTTAATAAAATGAGAAAAGAGGAATCCCAAATCTGGCTATTCATTTCCTACATAATGAAGGTGTTCTGGTCTAACTTCATTTCACTCTTGGCTATGCTTATGAAGAATAAATACAATGACTTTGTGCATTAAGAAACAACAAAAGAATGCAAGGAAATTTGCCAAATTTTTGTTATATCATTCTCTAAGAGAGAAAGTATATTATGTTGGCCTTCCTAGTAACCCAGGCCTTCATTTGACATATTCACAGATAAAGAAAGGATAGCTCTTGTGAAAGCTAGATGACAGGATAAAATGGAGAATGGCATATCAACTGGTTTGAATGGCATAAAGCCATTCATTTATTTTATTTCTGAGGAAGACATATTGGAAACATTTAGGCACCATTTATTAACCCACGAATTTACTATCTAATTTCATAATTGATGGAAAGAAACATTGTTGGCATTATGATTCTGGTTTGTCACTATGGCACAGGTGTTGTACTTGATGGCAACTCACTCATGTGGCAGATCTCTGTTCAGGCTCTCAAAATCATAGAAAATGAGATGCCCACAGGTGATACTAAGAGAAGCTGCGAACCCGCAGGTACTCCGACCAAGAAGTGCGGACATACCCTCAGGTGCTCCATTCAGAAGGTGCGAACCCTAGTTCACTCTCTCCAATGCAGAGAAACACGCACACGTGGGAATTCTTATGATTGGCCCTTGGTATTTAGCCCGTCTTTCATGATCCTATGGTTTTGGTCCGTGGTATAGGATCTAAATTATTGAACCACGGTTTGGATCCCTTGTATTGGTTTTCGATGGTTTTGATCCATGGTTTGAGTAAGGGCTTGCCTATAAAAAGGAAAGGAGATCACTTGGCTATTGACTTGAGAAATTGAATATCTTAAGATCTGAAATTTTGGGTAATCGGTTTAAAAAGGTAGATCTATATCAAGGTGAAATCTGAAAAGTGTAAGGCAGATCTGTTCATAGGTCGTGATCTCTTGGACGTGTGATCAGATCTGTGGATCTGACAGTCTGTGGTACATTGGAGGACTGTTAATTTGGTTCTATTTGGAGGTCCGCAGGCGATCCAAAGCTCAAGTGCGGAGGAACGCAGCGCAGCAGAAGGCGCAGGTGTGGAGGAACACAGCACAGCAGAAGGCGTAGGTGCAGAGGAATGCAGCGCCGTAGAAGGCGCAGGTGCGGAGGAACGCAGCGCAGCAGAAGGCGCAAGTGCGGAGGAACGCAGTGCAGCAGAAGGTGCAGGTGCGGAGGTGCGCAGTTGAATCAGCGGAGCAGGTGCGGAGCTGCGCAGTCTCTTCACGGCAGAAGTGCGGATATCCGCAGGTTTCCTTCGGTGAAGTTGCAGACCTTTTCTTGAAATATATTTTAGCTGTATTTTACCTGTTTCTACAGAGATCTGGGTTTAAATTGGTGGCTGGTTATTGGTGATATTTTCTGGTTACTGCATTCTGAGAAGTTAATTGTTTAAAGGAGATTGGGTGATGCACATGTACTTGATGTTTTTGGATTCAGTTTGAAAATTTATGAAATGTGGTCCCTGGAAGAAAGAGAAGGTAGTAGCCTTCTGTAGGTCAGAACCTACGTACTAGTATCTTGGCTAGTACATGAGCTAAGGGGGTTGTAGCTCCCTTCCAGGAGGAAGCTGGAAAACGAGAAGGGTTGTAGCTCTCTGCAGGTTGGCAGCCTGGCGTACTGGCAAAGGACTGCAGCACCCAGTACAAAATCATTGTAAAAGAAGTTTTCTAATTGAAAAGAAGATAGAGACATATTGCAACAGGTGGTTTTCACCCACATTGGGTTTCCACCTTATATCTGGTGTTCTTTGGTGTGATTATCTGTTTTTCCTGTTCTTGCTCATTATTATATGGTACTGACATACAAACTAATGATCAATATTTGAAGAATAAATTAAAGTATAAATCTGGAATATATATTGAAAAGAATTTGATAATACTGATTCACCCCCCCTCTCAGTATTATTTCCAACAATTGGTATCAGAGCCGATCCTTCAGAAGAAGCTTGATCACTTGAAGGAAGATCTTTCATCATGAGCAACTACGAGAGGGAAGCATCAATCAGGCCACCGATTTTTGATGGGACAAATTTCGTATATTGGAAGGTAAGAGTTACTGCCTATCTTCAATCTCTTGGTACGGAAGTCTGGGATATCATAGATACAGTGTATACTTTTCCATCGGCAACTCCTACAGATCCAGCTGAGAAGAAGAAATATGAAACAAATGCAAAGGCGGTCAATACTCTATTAGGATGTCTATCTCAATCAGAATTTTTCAAGGTAATGCAGCTTAAATCCACAAAAGAGATATGGGACAAGATTATTCTGAGCTATGAAGGAGATGACCAGGTAAAATGAGCAAAACTTCAAACCCTCAGGATTCAGTATGAAAATCTCAGGATGTATAATGATGAAAGTGTGGCTAATTATTTTCTTCGTGTAGATGAGATTGTTAATTGTATGAAAAATTTGGGTGAAGAAATAAAAGAGGCTGTTGTGGTTGAAAAAGTTCTAGGATCTTTGTCCTCTAGAATTGAATCTAAAGTGTCTACTATAGAAGAAAAGGGGAATCTACAAAATCTAAAAATGTCACAGCTGCATGGAATTCTAACTGCTTATGAAATGAGGAAAGGAGGTCCATTAGACAGGAGAGTAGCTGCCTTCAAGACTTCAGGCAAAGGAGAGTACTATGAGTCAGGACACGTGTCAGAAGAAGAAGAAGAATCAAATTTGTCATAAATCTTCAACGGGGTACTGGAAGATTCAGAGGTAACTTACCTTTCAAATTTTTTGCTTGTGGAAGAGTAGGTCACTATGCTACCAAATGTCCTCACAAGGATAAGATTGACAAGGGGAAGGAACCTGTTAGATGGAACAAGAAACAAAATGCAAATAAGAAAAGCTATTACACTCATGAAGATAGTGATGGACTATCAAATAGTGATGAATATGAACAAGGTAATAACTATAAACTCTTAATGCCTTTTGAAGATGATGATTACATGGATGCTATAGATATGGATGGATTTTATGAAGAGATTCCATACTCAAAACATGTTTAGAAGAAAAGAATGTGATCATTGATACTCTGCAATTCCAACTTGATGAAAAAAGAAAAATCTCTTGAGAAGTTAGAATGTGAAATTGTTGGCCTTAGAAAAGAAATTGAGAAAATAAAGGCTCTTAATCTTAAATTTGTTAAAGGATCTGAAACTCTGGATGAGATTATCAGTGTACATCATTCTCCGCAAATCAAGACAGGTCTGGGGTATAATGGAGAAGCATCTCAAGCATCCACCTCAAAGAGTCATCCCAATGCAGCAAGGAAGAATGAGCAAAAGCCCAATGGAGATCACCAGGTAAAACAGGGATGAATTACATCAAGGATAAACAAAGACTACCAGGTAAATCAGGGGCAATCCACCTTAAGGATGAACAAAAGCTACACCCAGCCACAAGTAAAATCTTCTCAATTTGCCTCAAGAATGGATGACAATAGAAACTACAATCATTTGGCAGGTAGATTTGATAATCGCAGAAGTTTCTTCAATGGCCAATGTTTCTCTTGCCATAACTTTGGCCACAAAGCAGCTCAAAGTGTTGCCTATAAAACAATCATGACTAGAGAAGCTCAAAAACAAAGGAGTATGACTGGGATCACAAAAAGGACCTATACCAACTTTTCGGCCCTTGAAAATGAAATTGAAATGTTCTCTTCGTAACAACTTTAGTCATGAAGATTATGAATGCAGTGGCAGGTTTTAGCAGACAAAGGAACAAGCCCCAAGTACCAGAACATGGAGAATAAAGGAACCACAACCAGAAAGATGTGGGATAGCTTTTTATTCAGAAGGACAGGAAAATCAATGGTACATCAACAACGGATGTTCGAAGCATATGACAGGTGATAAAGAAAAACTTGAATCATATAGTGTTTTAGAAAAGGGAAAGGAAGTTTCTTTTGGAAATGATACCCCTGCAGTCATAAAAGGAAAAGGCACTGCTCAGTTGAAAGAAAAGGTCAAAGCTGGAAATGTGTTGTGTGTTGATGGCTTGAAGCATAATCTTCTGAGTGTTAGTCAGATGTGCGATCAAGGAACCGAGGTAATATTTCGATCAAATGGATGTAGTGTTCGTGATCTTGATACAGGAAAAATAGTGATCAAAGGCAGAAGAACTCAAAATAACTTATACATATTTGAAGAATGACAACATCAATGCTATTTGAGCAAAGATGATGAACACTGGTTATGGCACCGGAGGTTGGGGCATCTAAGATTTTCACAAATAAGGAAAGCATGCAAATACCAGGCAGTTCG
>APFE031213377.1:0-13695 GCA_000404065.3 Pinus taeda
ATATATTTCCTTAAGAATAAATCTGAAGTCTTTGATAGGTTTAAAGAATTTAAGGCTCTGGTGGAAAACCAGACAGAGAAGAAGATAATGGTGTTGAGGTCAGATAATGGTGGAGAGTTTTGCAACAAGGAATTTGAAGAATTCTATAAGAAGTGTGCTACAGAACGGCAGAAGACTGCTCCATATACACCTGAGGAAAATGGAGTTTCAGAAAGAATGAACAAGACATTGATGGAAAGGGCAAGAAGCATGCTCAGTGCTGTCAGGTTAGGACATGAATTCTGGGCAGAGGGGGTGGAGACAACATGTTACCTGGTCAACAGATCACCTTCATCAACATTGGAGGATAAGACTCCACAAGAGGTATGGAATGGTAAGAAACCCTCTCTTTCACATCTGAGGGTATTTGGATGCGAAGCATATGTACATGTTCCAAAGGAGAAAAGAACCAAGTTGGATAGTAAATCTGAAAATTGAACCTTTATTGGGTATAAGGATGGTTTAAAGGGTTATAAGCTTTGGAACCAAGTAACAAGGAAGATTGTGTACAACTGAGATGTGGTGTTAAGAGAGGTGAAATATGTTATTAAACATGAAGTCCAACAAAAGGAACCTGAGAAGATAGAGTTTGAGCTCAAGAACGAAGAATCAGACTCTACAATAGAGGAGGAATTAGAAGACAAAGAGCCACAAACTTCGGGTGTGAGAAGATCAGTTCGAGAAAGAAGGCAGCCAGAAAGGTATAGTCTATCTGCTTTCTGTTCAAATTTTGCTTTATTTGTTATTGATGATGATTCCAGAACTGTGAGGGAAGTAGTAGATTCAGAGGATGGAAAACTTTGGAAAGAGGCCATGGTTGATGAAATGGAATCTTTGTACAAAAATGAGGCTTGGGATCTTGTGGAGTTGCTGGCTGGAAGGAAACCCATTGGTAGCAAATGGGTGTTCAAGAAGAAGACAAATGCAGAAGGAAAGGTGGAGAAATACAAAGCTCGGTTGGTAGCAAAAGGTTATTCCTAGGTGCCAGGAATTTATTTTGGTGATATTTTTTCTCCTGTTGCCAAGGTAGATTCTATTGGATTACTTTTATTTGTTGTTGCTACTTTTGATTTTGAGGTAGAACAGATGGATGTGAAGACAACATTTCTTCACAAGGATTTGGAAGAGGAGATCTACATGAAGCAACCTGAAGGCTTTGTGGTGAAGGGTAAGAAAGAACTGGGATGAAAATTAAAGAAGTATTTGTATGGGTTCAAACAGTCACTAAGGATGTGGTATCATAAATTTGATACATTTATGTGTATTTTAAATTAATTGGTGATCATGTTATTTATCTGGTCTTGTATGTGGATGATATGTTGTTGGTTGGAAATGACAAAGAAATTATCTAGGATTTGAAGACCAAATTGTCCTTCGAATTTGACATGAAAGATCTTGGTGTTGAAAACTATATTTTGGGCATGGAAATTAAAAGAGATGAGCAAAGAGGAAGCTCTGGTTAAACCAATGGAAGTATGTCGAGACAATACTACAAAGGTTTAATATGCAGGATAGTAAACCGGTGAAGCTTCCTATTCCTGTAGGTGTGAAGTTAACTGCTGAATAGTGTCCCAAGACACAACAAGAGGAAGAGGACATGTCCCGTGTTCCTTATGCAAGTGCAGTTGGTAGCCTGATGTATTCAATGGTCTGTACTAGACAATACATTGCACATGCAGTGGGAGTATTGAGCAAGTTTATTTCAAAACTAGGAAAGGAGCATTGGACAACAGTGAAGCTAGTTTTTAGGTATTTGCGTAGCACTAGCGATTATGGTTTGTGCTACCAAGGAAGACCAGGATTGGATAGAGTGTTGGATATTCGTGGCTTTGTTGATGTAGACTGGGTTGGAGATCTGGATTAGAGAAGATCTACAAGTGGGTTATTGTTTTTAACCTATTTGGGACGTTGCAGTCAAGATGATTAAGAAACAATCTGTGTGGGGCACTATCAAAACTTACACAAGGCATAATACATGGTTAGCACTTCTATGCAAAAAAGGAAGCAGTTTGGTTGCAGAGGATTGTTTGTTTTAAGTATTGGGGTTAGTAAAGCGGAGCTATTTAAGGATGATTGTTGATAGCTAAAGTGAAATTTTCTTGGCAAAGAACCCTGCTTACCATTCAAAGACAAAGCACATTGATGTTCAGTATCACTTTGTGAGGGATATGATAGAAGACAAAAGTTGTTGCTAGTAAAGGTGGACACTTTGAAGAATACTGCAGATGCATTGACAAAATCTATGAGCTCTGAGAAGTTCTCTTTGTGTAGAGAAAAAATGGGCATTCCAGGGCTGGATTAATGACTAAGCTCTCATGTGGCCCCATGTGGAAAGGAAACAACAAGTGGGAGAATGTTGGGTTGTGTTATATTATTTCCACAACTAGACCACATAGTTAACTAGGGGGCTAGAGGGGGGTGGAGCCTCCCCTTCATTTCTCCGATTGCACAATGGGGGGATCATAGGGGGTTTAAGGGGGATAGGTAGCCCCCCTCTATGGGGTCTGGGGTAGTGCCCCAGGAAAAAAAAAATTGGACCCTATATTAGGTTGGGCAGACCTACCTATGGTTTTGTGCATGGTTTTCGCACATGATTTTGGATGCGATGGTTTTCAGTCCATGGTATTGGATGCTTCGGCATGTATAAATATGTATTGTAACTTCAAAAGGAAAATAATGAAAAATCAAGTTGGTAGTCCCAGTTTTGGTATCCAGGGGGAAATCTCTGTGTATATGTGTTTTATGTGTTATGCTCTCACATTGTTTATTTTTTGTTGTTAGAATTCGTATGCAAGTAATTTTTGTACGGGGTTAAAACCTACAGGATGATCCATGCACACACTTGGCCAAATGGGCTCAGGCTTATGGAGAGGAGCCCGAACCTGAATAGGTGCACTTGTTTTTCATACCCTGTATGTCATCCCGATGAACTAGTACTTAGAAACAGAGCTTCACCATGGTACAGGTGAATGGGATATTCTCTGCGAGGGATTCATAATGACATTTAGCTTTGAAGATGGGTTTGATTGTATTGATGAGGCACTACAAGAAGTAAAAGTAGTAATCTTTAGGATACCGCAAGGTCCCTTGGACCTTATTCAACCCGATTGGACTACTCAGATGAGTCATGCGTTGGAATGCTATAACGTAATTGCTAAAGAAGAAGATGAGGATCCGTGAAAAGTTAACATCCTTGAAGCAGAAGGTCACCACGAGGTTGAAGGATTGCAGATTGAGAATCTTGATATAATTGCACCACTAAAAACGAAACAGGTAAATATTGGTATGGAGGCAGAGCCCAAATTGGTGAAGATTAGAGACTACTGGGATGACGCGACGGTGGATAAGGTCACTGAATTGCTTCGTGAATACCAAGATTTGTTCCCTACCAAGTTTACAGTTCTAAAAGGGATAATCGGGGACCTAGGTGTTATGGAGATCATGTTGAAGCCTGACATGAAGCCGGTTAAGCAAAGACCTTACCATCTCAATCCGAAGTATAAGGAGAAGGTTCGCTTAGAGTTAGACAAGATGCTCGCAGTAGGCATCATTGAGCCTATGGAAGAATCTGATTGGGTAAGCCTAATGGTGGTACAAGAGAAGAAGTAAAAGGATGAAATAAGGATATGCGTAGATCTCAGGAAGTTGAATTACGCTTGTGCACATGATCCTTTCCCGAATTTGTTCACTAATGAAGTGTTGGACAATGTAGGTGGCCAGGAAGCTTATTCCTTCACTGATGGGTTCTCTAGTTCCCATCATAGCAAAATCGTGCTGGAGGATAGGAGTAAGACAACCTTCGCAACTGAGTGGGGGTGTTTTTAGTACACTGTAATGCCTTTTAGATTGAAGAATGTGCCTATGATTTTCTCGTGTGTGGTTGTTGCGATGTTCAAGGGATTTATTCACAAGTTCCTAGAAGTGTACTTTGATGACTGGACTATGTTTGGGCTGGTGAAGCGTCATGTGGCAAGCTTGCGCCTGATGCTAGATACCTGTCGAAGATACCAGATCATGCTCAATCTAAAGAAGTGCCTATTTTGTGTTCCTTTTGGGACCCTGCTGGGTCATGTGGTTCGTAGATAGGGACTAATGGTAGATCCTGTGAAGATTATGGTGATACCTAACCCGAAAGTGCCGAGGAGTGTGAAACAGCTGCATGCTACCCCAGGACATACTGGATATTATAGAAAGTTTATCAAAGGCTATGCCCAGATCACCGCACCTATGGAGAAGTTATTGAAAAAGGATGTCAGGTTCTGTTAGAATGAGGACTGTAAGAAAAGCTTGGATGTATTGAAGGAAAAGATGGTCATCGCGCCGATTTTAGTCTTCCCGAATTGGAAGAAGGAGTTCCATGTACATGTTGACGTGTCATGTAGAGCATTGGGAGCAGTACTGACACAGGCTGGCGGAGGAGACTTGGACCATCCTATAGCGTTCGCAAGCAAAAGGTTATCCAAGGCAGAGAAGAACTATTCCACCACTGAGCGTGAAGGGTTAGCCATGGTATACGCGGTACAAAAGTTTAGACACTATTTGCTGGGTGGCCATTTTAAGATGTATACAGATCATTCCACATTGAAATACCTGGTCAATAATCCTGTGTTGGGGGGGAGGATATGCAGGTGGTTTTTGTTGTTCCAGGATTATGATTTTGAAGTGATTGTGAAACCTGGACGAATGAACGCGAGACCATACCATCTATCGCGCATCGAAACAGGGGAGGAGCCCACTAATTTGGAAGAAGGATTTCCTGACGCGTAGCTATTTGCAGTGCGTGTTGTGGATGGTCATTAACGAAGATATCATACACTTCCTAACGATAGGAACTGCCCCAGAAGGTTACACCTTCCAGCAGAAGAAGGAGTTAGTGATGTGCACGACAAACTTTTATGTGATTATCGGGCATCTGTACAAAATGGATTTTTATGAGATATTGTGACAATATGTACCAGAGTTTGAAAGAAGTAGTATCCTTGTGGACACTCATGGGGGCACCATGAGAGGACATTATGCAAGGAGAGAGATTGTGCAGAAGATTCTATGCGCAGGGTTGTGGTGGCCAACCCTCCATCAGGATTCAGAAGCGTACTGAAAAGAATGTGATGTATGTCAAAGGATTGGAAGACCCTCGCAGAGGGATGAATTGCCTTTGAATCCACAGATGACATTACAACCCTTTGAAAAATGGGTTGTAGATTTTGTGGGACCCTTTCATCCCTAAGGGAGGAAGACGAGAGCGAGGTACATTATCACCACGACGGAGTATTTGACTCGATGGGTGGAGGCACAACCTATAAAGGATTGTATAGGCACAAATACTGTGAAGTTCCTCTTTGAGTATGTATTGACGCAATTCGGGTGTCCAAATATATTGATGAGTGATCACTAGAAAAGCACACCTTATCACCCGCAGGCTAACGAGATGGTGGAAGCATTCAATAATATGTTGGAGAATGCACTGACCAAGGTTTGTAATGCTCAGCGAAGTGATTGCAACCTACGCATACCTGTAGTACTATGGGCCTATCGGATGATATGCAAAAAGTTGACTGAACAAATTCCCTTTAGGCTTGTATATGGTGTTGAAGTAGCAATTCCCATGGAATACATTGTGCCTAGTTTGCGCATAGCAGCACTCGCAGGTATGATGAATCGTGGAGCCTGGAAGAGAGGCTCGTGCAGCTAGCTGAGCTTGAGGAAGAAATATTTCTAGTTGGATTTCATCAACAGGTCCAAAAGCAGCGGGAAAAAGCATGGCATCATTGGCACATTAAGCTGCGCACCTTTAAGTTAAATGACTTGGTTTGGTTATATGATTTAGCAAGTTTGATAAATTTCCAGGGAAATTCAGAATGCACTAGTTAGGGCCCTATGTCATTAAGGAGATTACGGACGGAGGAGCAATTCAGTTGGTCAAATTGAATGGAGATCCCTTCCCAGGAAAGGTGAATGGTAGTCAATTGAAGCCATACACCAGTGGTCCGGCCATGTGACTATATGAAGGTAGCATAGTCGTAGTGCTCTAGGTAGCTGAAAGGAAGCGCGAGACTATAAACTACACTACCTGGGTTGGGGAGTTGCACGATTGGAGGATTACGTGAAGCAAGGAAGTGTCACAGGGCTTGCAATAGCATGAATGGAGCTATGTTACCCAGGGAGAAATCGCGCAGGTCAGCTGGAAAGTGACTTTTAAAGTCATTGTTCATGATTTGATGGTAGAAATGTGGCCAAATGGAGCAGGCAAATGGAAGTTAAGATGGAATTTAAGGATCAAATCCTTGAAAATCTGCCACCAATCTGGCATTAATGAACCGAATTTGGGGGGAATGGTCGGATTTGAATTCAAAATGCCCTATAAATTACAGGTGGTTGTCCAACAAAAAACACTTGGCATTTCAAGAATTGAGTTGTTGAGTTCTCAAGCGCACATGAACCGCGAGCACTTCGAAGTTATGATAGCCAGTTCAGTATTTGAAACATTGCCAAAGGAGACATAGGAGTTCCTGTAGAACATCATGTCGGTTCCCACAGAAGCTATAGATACCGAAACAGAGGAGTCGGTGATGAAAATTAATATGGAGGCTGAAGAAGTTGCTCTAGAGGTTGTCAAAGTATTAACAGAAGTCCCCAAATCACCAAGGACGCTGAGACCAAAGCCCACCCCAACCAAGGAAACCATGAAGGATAAGAAGGAAAAGCAGCCTACGATACTAGTGCGTGCATTGCTGAGAAGAACCCCACTAAAGCCCACTGCATAGGAGAAGGGAAAAGCCATCAATCTAGAGCTGGAGGAGGAAGAAATCGAAGACATCTCAATGGATGATGAGGATGTGTGAGTAGATGTGGAGGAAGTTGAAGCCCATGGTGTTGACCCTATCACTTAGTTGCCTACATACATCCCTCTGTGCAAAGGCAAGACCAAGGTCCCGAAAGATATCAACAAGAGCAAGGTCCCCTTGCAAACCCATCTGCTGCTAGATGAAATTATTTTTGAAGGTTTGCACTTGGGGCGGGTTCCTTTATTAAGGCTTGAAGACTTGGACATGGCCGACCATGAGAAGTTCCCACACCTGGTGACCGAGTAGCTAATGCACCACATCATCAATACAACCGCCAAAATGACCGCATTAGGGCTGTGAAGGTGGCTCAGACAGTAGACAAGGTAGGTTTTCTCAACATGCTATGGGTGCAACACTACAATCGCACACTGGTTACCACACTGGTCATCAAGTAGCTACTATTCTTGGTGCATGATGGGTGTCTTTGGCTGGAGGAGCCAATATCCATCACTGACAGATTGATCCAGAGGATCACGCGGTTGCCTTACATAGGAGAAAATTTGGCCATGATATTTGGTAGAAAATGTGGTGAGCAGGCCCTCATGGAGACCATGAAAGAGAAGTTTAATTTGGTAAAGAAGCCGCATGGATATTCCATATCCAACATCTGTGACCCTACTATAAAGGTGGCTATGCAGATTCTAGATGGGAAGGTGATGAGGAAGTGTTGTGCTGATGAGGTACCAACACCTATCGTCGCACTAGCAACCCAACACGCAGAAGGAGTTTAGTTCAATTGGGCCGACTATCTCCACGGTGAGTTCCTTGTGAATTGTTGTGAAGCACAGGAGCTCAGCAAGACGTTCCACTACACGTGGCTCTTGCTGTCGATTGTGCTGGTAGCATGGGAGCTACCAAAGGACAGCCAATTCCCTTTGTTCATGCCAGACCTAATAGAAGAAATGAAGTACACATCGTTGTGGGTGACCAAGGATGCGCAACGAATCAAGGACAACAAGATCTTCTGGATCTTGATGGAGATGAACATCCGCATGGCCATCAATCGCAAACCACGGTTGTTGCCTACGGTTTTTGCCAACCTACAGGGCTATGTAGAGTTCAAAGCATATTTTCACCATGTGGCCATCACGGTGCGGAAGCACGTTGTGCAGCAATGGTATGAGTTGCCTTACCCAGCAATGGAAGACGCCATTGATGCAGTACTTGATCGATGGATAGTAGAGTGGCACACTACAATAGACTTGGCAATGGGAGGGAGCAAGTCCACCATGTAGAGAAAGAAGGAGGACGCCAAGCTAAAGATGATGTAGCTAGCTGAAAAGAGAAATAAGGAGGTCATTGACAAGGCCCAGGTGGAGCACAATGCCGCTTAACAGAGAGAGAAGAAAAAGGATGGAACAAAGCAAGGCTCTCACAAAGGCGCAAGGTCACCTTCACCTGAGACATAAGAGGAAATGAACGAGCAGCCAGAACAACACGGCACGGACCCATAAGTGATGTCCACCTGCGTCTAAGGGAGCAGGAGAAAGGAGGATTCAGGAAGAAATCAAAGGCTAATAAGACATCACTGGACCTAATCACCCTCACAGAGGGTGATTTGCATGACATCGATGACACGGTGCGGGATGTCACCACGGAGACCCTAAAATAGTTTGATCAGTAGCAACAAATAATCTTGGGGGCTATCCAGACAGGTTTTCAGGAGCCGCATACCCACGCATTACAGGCTGGCACAGTGTCTACCAGCCTTGCTATCGACACTTCAGATGTTGTTGAGATGCTATGCATGAAGGCCTCCAGCGCGATAGTGTTGCCTGACAAGCCCACTGTCAGCGCCCTCAAGGGAGTAGGGTTGAACCTGGCAGCGCTCCCTAGTGAAGTGCTCCACCTCTTTTAGGATGGAGTGATTGCGGAGCTGAGGGCCTGTGAGCACCGTGCCCTCCAGGTGATTAGTGAGCAACATATTAACAATGAGCAGGTGGCACTATAGCGAGACTCTCCCATCACCGTTGTGACTGAGGTGATTAACCAGAACAAGCGTATAATGCAGGTTGTGGAGGAGGCATGCTGAATGGTCCCAAAGTTGTCCATTCATGAGGAAGAACCAGTCGAGGTGCACGGCGCTCGTACAAAAATGGTGAGGGTTTAGTTGGAGTTGAACTTGTAGATAAAAGAGTTGCAGTTGAAGGCCCAACCTTCAACTCCACCAAAAGTAAAGGAGCAGTGGGCGACAGCTGTCATAGAAGCAGTGGCGACGGTTGACAGTGCAGTAGAAAACCGCATGCAACTATTTGAGCACTTGTTCGAGGTCCTCACAAACTTGCAGGAGGACCCTAATGTACAGTGACTAGAGATAGAAGTGCGTGAGCTACAACAATGCTATGATGAAGTATAAGGAATAGTGTGAACCGTCACGCTCACACAGAGATTGGTAAAGCTGAAGGAGGCCAAATAGGTGAAGGAACAGGTGGATGCAGCGCTGCACAAGGAAGCAGTGTTGAAGGCATGACTAAAGCCATGGCTGGATGAGGCTTACATGGTGACAACCTCTATTGAAGGAAAGCTTGCAAACTTTGCAAGAAACTCAGCAAAAGGTTCAGGCTGATTGTTCAGGAGCAGTGACGGAGTAGATGGTTGAAGACACGAAGCAGGCGGCTGCACAGTGCACTACTGACAGTGTGGTCATATGGGTTGAGCTAGGAGGTCTTTGCACTAAGATATCCACACCTACCGAGTGACTTGAGGGCGAGTCACAATGTTTGTGTTAGGGGCCTATTGGGAATGGGATCCCCCAAGGATAGTTTTGGGGCTAAAAGCCCATGTTTGGGTTGAAGTTTGTAATAAAGTTGTACAGCTCCGCATTTTGTGGTCGCAAAGTGGGAAGGTGTCATGACTTATAAAGGGTCCGCTATAAAAGATCTACCCATGGTCCGCGGAACATGGGATTGTATAAAAAGATCTAAGTAAGTAAGCTCTAAGTAGTTAGAAGTCATAAGTTGTAGATGAAGTCTTGAGCGATAAGAAGAAAAGTCTAAGTTTTGGGTCTTAGCGTAGGTAGAGGCTCTGCAGCTGAGTGTGCAGAGGCCTAGGGTAGAAGTTTGCAACTAAGTGCACAGACCCCTGCAGCTATGTGAGAAGGGCGGATAGAGTCTGTAATTGTATGAAGATATCAACAAAGAGAAGAATTTTATAAATTCTATGTCTTTGTTTCCTATTAATGCATTTGTCATATTGTGTACGAATTCATTTATAATGCTTATATGATGCACGAATGTATGTAATTACGTGGTATAATTGAACGCAAATAAGGATATCTATTTACATAGTTCTAATTGTGATTGTTTAATAAGATAAGTAAGATACTTAAGCTAGTTTTGGAATCTACATGACATGTTGCCCTAGCAACGCTAAAGTACTTGAACCATAGGTTAGGGCTGCGCGAAGGCCAATCATACCCCTTCGTAGAGGTACTAAAGGGTGGAGTAAAGGGCTAGATAGACATAGCCCTAGAACTTAATGACTTGTGTGAAATCAGGAATAAGAGGAATAAACCGACATCACAACCATCTCAAGGAGCGGAAACTTGGTTCCAGCATCCCCCCATACTGCTTCGGGTGAAACTTCGGTCCGCGCTCTGCGAGCTAATGCTGAAAGGGATAGTAGTGTAGGGATTTGTTTGGCTAACTAACGATGAACCTAGGTCGGGCCCCACCAAGCCAACACTAGCATTTGTTGAGATTCCTTGGTATGCTTTGGCATGGTTTAATATTAAAGTTATTTGATATCAACTATTGGAAAGTGGATGAGAAGTAACATAGGAATATTTGGAGTTTAGAATGCACTAACACTTGGCACTTGGCAACTATTCTTAGTGTGCCTAGCCTAACCCTCTTGGAAAAGGTAAATTGATGATTTATTAATCCTATTATGTGTTCATTTACCTATATTTTAACGTGTTTCTCCTTTTTGTTTCCTTGACAATCCCTGGCACGTATTATGACACCATTTCACATCTTGGCATGCCTTAGCACTTGGCACATATTAGCATATTTGACACGCCTTGGAACTCACACCCTCACAACTAACCTTACATTTTTTCATGACTTGGGAACCCAATTAAGTCCTTAGCTACTGAAGTTCATGTGACATTGGCCTGCTTCAATCGAAATAACTTGACTAATTGCACCTATTACAAGTAGATTGTGCCTTGTTCACCTAAGAACTACATATAACTCATCTTAGGCCACTCATGTACAAGCTCAACTTGTCCCACTTAAGAACTTACCAAGATAAGGATATAAAACAGCTAAGCAACATAGGGCCTTCACTAGAATTTAGGGCTAGAACAGAAGTAGCCGCAGGTGTAATATTGACTGAGGTAACCGTAGTTTGAGGGTTGTAGAGATCTGAAGTTTAGGTCAAGTTTCAGTAAACTAAATTCCTAGAATATATGGATCCATATGAGCTAGGTTGAGTCCCTTATGGAGGCAAGAGTTGTTGTTTTTTCTATGGGTGGATAGGCTTTGTTCTAAAGCAATTAGTATATAAGTATAATGCCCTAGTAAGGGAAGTTTCCTAGTCCATAAGGTATGCCCTTAAGACTTTGACAAATCTGTGTAGAAGAAGAGGGGTCATGACCCTTAGAGCAAGGTTTATCTCTGCAATATAGACCACATATCTAGAATATGGTTTGCATAATTATATGTGGAGATAGTAGATCCAAATGAGGGTGGAACCTAAGTAGAATATTGAATAGAAGAAATTTACCATATGAGGAGTGGATTGACATGAAGAGGAGTTGATTTTGGTGTATTGTCCATAGAGTTTTGGATAGATATCTGAAGCAGCCTATAAACAATTAGTCAATGAACTATTAGTGGATGATTTGTGACCCTAGATCAGTCATCTACAAATTGTTAGAAGGATGATAAGAGGAGTAGTTTAGATTTGTTCATAGTTTGGACAATAAATAAATTTGTACACAAGAATAGTGATTTTGAGAGGAATCAAATCACTATTATGTGGCAAATTTGAAGATCCCTAGATGAGGGCAGTGTTGTGGGCCCTAGAATGGTAAAAGAATTGATTGTGGTTGGGTAAATTGATGGCAATTCTAGTACAGTTGGAGGGTTTTTAGGTGATTGTCAAAGAAGATCCCTAAGTCATGTGCTTGTGAACGACACCAAGACTAGTAGAAGGGTAGGTTTATTGGGCCTAAGGACGTGCATACTTTTAAGGACTAAAGTAGTAGTCAAATAGGCTAGCCAACTAGCCCTAGTTCACTATGTTGTAGAGGATTGAGTCAGTGAGAAGAAGGGTAACCTCCATAGCCCTAGAATTGTCATATTGGAGCAAAAATATGGAAAATGGGCAAAACAAAGAGTTGTTCACAAACAGAGTTATGAACAATTGATCAAAGACCTCAAGTGTTGCAGAGCTTGAAGGAAAAAGGAGGTATCCAGAGGGGAAATTTTGATGAGTCAAGTTCAGTAACCTAAAGGAGTTGAGTTCATTGATAGAGGCAGATTGAGGAGCTACAGAATGGGAGGCAAGAGGATTTGCCAGATGTGTTCAAGACACATGGACTGAAAGGTTTGTGTGTGGCCACCATCAACAATTAGGTCAAGTGTTGTCTTGTTTAAGGTAGATTGGTTGTCAAAGAACTAACACCAAGCCCTAGTTGTATTCCTTTCATCAGTGTGATTGTGAAGGGTTGCATTCCCTGGTACGAGAGCTCTAGCCTTTCCTATTATAGTTTTTAATATAAAGAAGAAGAGTTTGAAAAAGTTAAAGATTGTCATGTGCACTAGCTGATTCCCTGATGTGTGTAGATTTCATTATGTAAAGTAGATGTGTTGTGGCACTTGAGTTTATTTGCATTAAATATTTTAAGATCAAACCCATATTCTCATGTGTCATGGAAATTCATCATATGCCTTGTTCACCTAAGAACTACCAGTAACTCATCTTAGGCTACTCATGTCCAATTTAAACTCATCCCACTTAACAAGTTACCAAGGCAAGGCTCATCACATCCAACCATGGCAATAAAACAAATAAGTAACACAATTTACATATTGACATTCCATAGCACCTGACATGTCTTAGAATGCCTTAGAACTATGTTGCATGTGTTAGTATCCCCTACAAAACTTGGCATGCTTTAACACTCCCTAGAACACTTCCTGACATGCCTTGGCACTAACTAGCATATAACCTTGTCACTCCCTCCTTAACACACCTAGAACTCGTTGATATTCCCTATCACACACTCTTATTCGTTCATTTCCATGAATTTTGACCTAGTGCTTCCTTGTGTTTCCCTAACACTTCCTAGCATGCATTGGCATACCCTAGCACCTGAAACGTCTTGGCATGTCACCCTAGCACTTTAGCATTCCTTGGTGCCACACCTTGACGCCTGAAACATCTTATCATGCCTTAGCACTTGGCTTGTATTGCCATGCCTAGCATGCCTTGGAGATGCTTAACATGTGTTTGTACTTCCTAACATTCCCTGGAACACCTTGGCACTTCATAGTTTTCATGCCCTCATTGATAGCCATACTTTTCTTACAGCTTGGGAACCCAACCAAGTCATTGGCAAAACAGTGTTGTGCCCAACCCAAAGTCTCCCTTTGTTTGAAACTGCTTTTTCCATCCCCTTATGGCAACCACGGTCTTGCCTCCTGTAAATTCTATTATGAAATTCTCCTAACATACTTCATCCTTGGGACACTTAGTGTTGGAGAGGTAAATCCCCTCTACGGATAGAGGCGATCCCTACTAGCCCAAAGGGGGTCTAGCAACAATCGAACAATGCTACCCTGCAGGTTCCTAGTTGTAATTA
>APFE031213386.1:10324-41924 GCA_000404065.3 Pinus taeda
AGATTAAAGAGAATAAAGGATAAAGATATAAAATGAGTTAAGAGAAAAAAAGAGTAAAAAGTAAAGAAAAATATGTAAATAGCAAACTAGAAGAAGATAAAGAGTGGAATATATATATATATAAAGAGAGCGAGAGTGAATATTCCTACAAAATATAGAGAGAAAAACTGAAAAAGAAATCAAACATCATTTGCAGTGATATTTCTACTAAATCTCATGAATATTAATTAGTCTATTAATGCCTACAACTATCATTTATGTCTCTTTGATAATAAATAAGTAAATATATAGATGTGCAAATCAATAAATTTTTATGATTCTAAAAAACTTGATTTTAGTGTGCAAATCAATAAATCTTTATGATTCTAAAAAAAATTGATTTTAGTGTACAAATCAACAAGTCTTTATGATTCTGGAAAAAACTTGATTTCAGTGTACATGCATTGATTTTAGTATACATCTATTTATCACTTCTAGATAGATGTATCTAAAAATTGACAACTATACTAAAATCAACATAATAGAATTTGAACACAGACATAAAATGGAATAAAAATTAATAGTAAAATTGACATGCATTGAAATCAACATAATGATTTCAATTTACATTTTTCACCATTTCTAGATTAACATATTTATATACTAATTCTAAAATCATTGGATTAGACATAGATTTTAGTTTACATTTTGTTTATCACTTCTAAATAGATGTATCTAAAAATTAACATGATATTTAGAGTTTGAACATAAACATAAATAGAAATAAAATGGAAATTGAGATGCAAAGAAATCAATATAATGATTTCAATTTACATTTTTTGTCATTTCTACACTAACAAATTTAGATACTAATTCATAAATTGAAATCAATGCATTAGAAATTGAAATCAATCAAAATATAAATTAATATTGAAATAGAAACTGAAATATAAGTAGACTTAAAAGTTGAAATTGATCTTGACATAAAAATTGAAATAGAAATTAAAATTGACATTGAATAGAAATTGATATGCATGTTCAAATCAACACATTGATTTATGTGTGCGTGCATTGGTTTCAATGTACATTTTTTATCATTTAACATTGTTATTATATTTCTATTCAAGTTATTCCTTATGTAATTATTGAATATCATTAAAAATTGTTGTTACTTTTTCATTATTTGGATTAATAATGATGTAAATTTCAAATGATCATATTCATTTCAAACTTATACGTGTACACAATGATGATCTACCAAAAAAAATTGTGTTCTTTCGCACAATTGGAACAAGTGTAGGTCCAATTCAACTCTCGATATGTCGTGCATCAAAAGAGGTTAGATCTCTTTCAAACTTAAGTTGAGTCTATAAGTTAGTTTATATCATTTATAAATCTCATCTATAGATATATAGAAATATTCTTATTTTGAATTCAATTAAGATATGTATAATAAATAAATTTATATGACACTTTTGTCATTATGTTTTCTAATGTTTTTAATTTGATTTTTCAATATGATTTGTATATAATAGAGTATATAAAGAAATATTATTAAAAATATTGTTTTTTATATGTTTATGTTTTCATTTGTTTGTTAGGCAATGTAAGTCCTAAGATGAATGACACACTTAACTTCTAGTTTGAGTACTTGTTACCCAAGGACATCTAAGCCATTAAAATCACTTTGGGATCACACCTCATTGGGGTTTGTTAGGCAATGTAAGTCCTAAGATGAATGGCACACCTAACCTCTAGTTTGAGTACTTGTTACCCAAGGACAGCTAAGCCATTAAAATCACCTTGGGATCACACCTCATCAGGGGTCGAACCAGCCCTTAGCCTATCCTTAGCCCATGAAGTTTCAAACAGATGACCTTTTCACCACAAAGTGCCTTAATATAACACCTTGTCACCATATATTTTGTACCCCATGGGTTTTATATATTTATTAATTAAAAAGAAATTGTGAATTATCATGGATGAATATGAGAAAGAAAAAGTGAGAAAGACAATTTTCTTGAATATAATTTTATTTTTTAATACAATATGCATAACACATATGTATAAAGAGAGTTTAATGTAACTATTCCCTTAGCCTATCCTTAGCCCATGAAGTTTCAAACTGATGACCTTTTCACCACAAAGTGCCTTAATATAACAGCTTGTCACCATATATTTTGTACCCCATGGGTTTTATATATTTATTAATTAAAAAGAAATTGTGAATTATCATGAATGAATATGAGAAAGAAAAAGTGAGAAAGACAATTTTCTTGAATATAATTTTATTTTTTAATACAATATGCATAACACATATGTATAAAGAGAGTTTAATGTAACTATTCCCTTAGCATATCCTTAGCCCATGAAGTTTCAAACTGATGACCTTTTCACCACAAAGTGCCTTAATATAACACCTTGTCACCATATATTTTGTACTCCATGGGTTTTATATGTTTATTAATTAAAAAGAAATTGTGAATTATCGTGAATGAATATGAGAAAGAAAAAGTGAGAAAGACAATTTTCTTTAATATAATTTTATTTTTTAATACAATATGCATAACACATATGTATAGAGTTTAATGTAACTATTTAATATTTTTTTTCAAGGCCTAATCCCAAGGGCTTCGAGGAGATTGGACCTTGTGACCTTTAGATGGAAAGGCACTGATTTTGACCAATTGAGCTAACCCTCAAGGCTATAACTATTCAATCTTTATATAGTTATTAATTAACTTTTAACATGTAGTTTGAATATCAAGTTAGAAATATAATAACCTTTTTAAATATCTTTAATACTATATAGATTTATAATTTTTTATTATTTGTAATTTTATTAATAAAAACAAAATTGTAATATAACACATTGGATTGAGAAGATTCATTATTTTTGTTATTGTTATTTCTTCAATTGAATACAAAACATGATGCAGAAGCATCCAACCCCCAATGATGAAGCAGATAGACCCCGAACAGGTTCACGAGCAGGACACCAAAGTTGTCGGATCTTGCTGGAAATATTTTTTCTTTTATTGTTAGTTTTATTTTTACAGGTCAGAGGTAGTTAGGAAATTTACTTTCCAGTTTTTACACTTAAGTTTGTTAATTAGTTTATTGTCAAGAGAAGGCTAGTTTAGGTGAGTTAAGAAAATGACAGTCGGTTGCTTTTAAAAGTCTTTTAATTATCTGAACAATTGTATTTTAAGATAACAGAATACATAACTGTTTTTGTAACAGACAAACAAATTGAAAGCCGTAACTGCAAGAGGCTATAAAAGTAACACAGTGATGAAAAAGAAGGTTCCTTTTTGTCTTAGAAAAAAGAAGAATTGAAAGACTGAATGATAAAAACTAAGCAGAGCATTCAAGTACCTACAGAAACTGTCCATCTTCCTTTCTGTTATTTACTTTCTAATTTATTGAATAGTCTCCCACATATGGGTATCATCTTTTTGTTACTGTAAATTAAATTGCAACCAGGAGTAGAAAAGAAGCGAAGTTCGAAAGCCTTGCCGGCCAGCAAACAGAGTCACGACTCAGAGAACGCGGCCACAGTTCAACAGACAACATACCAATCAACGACTAAGAGAAATATAAAGCAGTGACAGAGCATCATCAGAAATCAAATGTACAGGTACACAAAGTAAAATTTCTTCTCTTATATTTCCTTCAACACAGTTATATTACAGTCCATACAATATCATGCAGTTTAAAAAGGAATAGAGCGAACCAGACCCTTAAGGGTTACATATAGTTTTTATAGTCAAAACTAGTACAGCACTTATAAACAGAAGAGTCGTTGTTGAAACCGGAGTCGTGTACATCCAACACCCTGAACCGAGAATGAAGGGACAAAACCCTCGTTAGGGTTAGACATCAGACAACCAGGCGAAGAAACCCTCGTAAGGGTTGAACCGGAAAATAGAACTAAACCAAGAGAGCCGTAGCACAGGTGGAAAAGATCTCATAAAACAACACACAGGCAAAAACCCAGTAACCCAGTCGACTTGTCATCTAACAGAAACTACCCATAGGCAAAGGTTCCAAGCCTACCCAATATCATTTTTGGATGGTCAACTGTAACAGAAGATCGAATCGTGCGTCCTCCAGGTTCCGAAGAGAAACCTGCAACCAAACAAAACCGCATCTGTTAGGGTTCGTGAAACACAGGGTATGAAACCCTCGAACCGAATCATAAACGAACTGCAAAGATAAACGAGTATAGGGTATAGTAATTTACCTGAAAGCCGTGTGCGGGAAAGCCACCAAACCAGAACCAGAGACACCATAAACAACTGAACGAGCAAAGGAGCAAACGGATTAGAGTTTATACGACGGAGAACCAGAGATTGAAATCAGGGACAAGGTAGCTTACCAGAGTGGAAAATCTTCCACGCATGCCATCGACCTGCTCGGACAGCGAAGCAGCAACAGTTTCTGAAACCAAGAGTTGTATATCCAAGATACAGAGAAGAACGCGCGACAGAAGCATACATTTCATACACAAAGAATGAACAGACATTGGATCAGGACCAGGAGCGAAACCCTTGGTTGAACCCCCACAAAACGAAACTGTAACAGACAGCATATGCCTAAATTTCCTTAATAGCTGAACAGACGACAAACAGAACTTACCAGAGTAATCCACGCCATTAACAGAGCCAGAGGAACATCAATCTTTCAGCATTGAACCACAGGACAGAAAACGTAACCATTCCACAGGCCAGAGCATTTAGCAGAGCTCCAGAAACCCTCCAGATGCAACGAGTAAAGACCGAAGTATCGCGAAGGCGAGATTAGGGATAGTTTATTTACCAATATCGAGGTAAGGACGGAGTCATTACTGCGAACCATTAATTCCTCAGCTACCGAATACAGGCATGGGAGAAATATCAGCGTATAGTCAGACATGTATACATACAGGTGGAGGTATAAAAGTGCTAAAGTCCACCAGCGTGGGCTGGGACCCATCAGAGTGGTATCAGAGCCGTTAAGCTGAAGAGATCTGAGAGAAATGGAAGTAGGCAGACGAGGACGAGGCAGAGGTGCCCGAAGGATGGCAGACGAGGCATTGAGGGAAGAACTTAGAATTCTTACTGCTCGATTAGAAGCAGTAGAGGCAGGCAGACGGAGAGATCCGGAATTAGGGGACGTGAGTGATGAAGAAGTGGAAGCACTAGCAAGAGGAGATGAAGGTGACACACCTGAAGTAAGACTGTTGAAGTCTGTGCTATTGTCAAATAGTAAACCAAAACCAGATTTACCGACTTATGATGGCAGTTTAGCGATTGATGTAGTTTTAGATTGGATCAGCGAGATGGACAAGTACTTTGAATGCGAAGAAATTAGTGAAGACCGTAGGGTCAAGTTTGCAGCAACGAAGTTGAAGGGACACGCCACACTGTGGTGGGACAGTGTCCAGAATGAGAGGAAAAGGCTGGACAAGCCTCCGATAAAGACCTGGGCAAGGATGGTCGCTAAATTGAAGGGCAGATTTCTGCCAAGAGATTACCAGATTTCGTTGCATAGACAAGCTCAGAACTTAAGACAAAGGGGTCTGATGGTAAAGGAATATACAGAGGAATTTTACCGAGTAAATTTACGAGGAGGTTATACAGAGGACACAGCAGAGAGGACAGCCAGATATGTGAATGGGCTGAGAATGGAAATTTTAGATGAGATAAGTATTTTGTCTCCCAACAATACAGAGGAGGCATACCAGAGTGCAGTGAAAGCAGAAGAAAAGCTTAACCGAAGACAAAACGCCTGGAGAGGACGTGGGTCTAACAGAGGAAGAGGCCAGTCCTATGGTAGGGGCCGAACTGCCAGCAACAACGAGGAAGCCAGCAGTTCAAAGACTTCGGGAACAGCAGAGAGAGGAGATGGAATGAGGGGTGGCAGATCATTCCAGCGTGGTAGAGGAACCGGTCGCGGAAGGGGAACCGGATACCAGTGTTATAGATGCCACAAGTGGGGGCACCGCTCTTTTGAGTGCCCAGAGATGGATACTACTGGACAGAGAGGCGCCTATATGGCACAACCGGAGGAAGCAGCAGCACCTCCACAAGAGGCAGAAAATGCCCCAGAAACAGGGGAAGCTCTAGTATTGCATAAGGTGTTGGTGAAGCCAATTGCTGAAAGTATTGAACAGACGCAACGGAAGGCTCTGTTCAGAACAGTTTGTAAAGCACAAGGTAAGTGCTGCAAAATGATAATTGATAGCGGAAGTACTGACAATCTGGTGTCAGTTGAGATGGTTGAAAAGTTGGGGTTGAAACGTCTGAAACACCCCACTCCATATCGAGTGTCATGGTTACAGAAAGGACACCAGTTACTGGTGGATGAACAGAGTGAAGTGGAATTCCAGATTGGGCATTAAAAGGACAGAATTTTTTGCGACATTATGCCAATGGACGTGTGCCACATTTTATTGGGCAGACCTTGGCAATATGACAGGAAAGTGATACATGATGGGATGTTGAATTGTTATAAGTTTGAGAAAGATGGGATTAAACATACCCTTGTACCCATCAAAGAGGAGAAAGAGGCAGTTGAAGGAAGTGAACCAAAGGCGTTACTGGTGAACGGAAAACAATTTTTGAAACAGGTTGAAAACAGTGAGATGAATTTTGTTGTAGTAAGGAGAGCTAGGACAGTTGTGTTGCACACAGAAATCACAGATTTGCCTGTAGAAATACAGCAAATGTTAGAGGAGTTTGCAGATATAGTAGTAGACGACTTGTCGGATAAGCTACCTCCCAAGAAGAGCATTAGCCACCATATGGATTTCATACCAGGGGCCAGCTTACCGAATAAGGCAGCTTATAGAATGAGTCCTAAAGATAACGAAGAAATTAAAAAGCAGGTGCAGGAGCTATTGGATAAGGGGTTAATCAGAGAGAGTTTGAGCCCATGTGCTGTACCGACAGTTCTCGCCCCCAAAAAGGGAGGAGAGTGGCGGATGTGTACTGATTCCAGAGCCATCAACAAAATCACCATACGGTACAGGTTTCCCTTACCACGCATGGATGATATGATGGACTGTTTGAGTGGGGCGGCTTATTTCTCCAAGATAGATTTGAAAAGTGGATACCATCAAATACGGATACGTGAGGGAGACGAATGGAAAACAGCCTTTAAAACGAATGAGGGCTTATATGAATGGTTGGTTATGCCGTTCGGTTTAAGCAATGCTCCCAGCACTTTTATGCGACTCATGAATGAGATGCTCAAGGAATATATAGGAAAGTTTGTAATTGTTTATTTGGATGACATACTGATTTTTAGTAAAACACGTGAAGAACACCTCCGGCATGTACGAAGAGTGCTTGAAAAACTACAGCAGAATAAATTATTGATTAATCTGAAGAAGTGTACATTTTTGCAGAAGGAGCTGATTTATCTGGGGTTCGTGATAGCAGAGAATGAATTGAAGATGGATCCAGAGAAAGTGACAGCAATCGTGAATTGGCAGTCACCCAAGAATTTGTTCGAGGTAAGGAGTTTTCATGGACTAGCAAGTTTCTACAGAAAATTTATTAGAGATTTTAGCAGGATCTGTGCTCCTATGTTGGAAACCATCAAAAAGGCCAGCCAGCCTTTTCGATGGACAGAAGCGGCGGAAAAGAGCTTTCAGTTACTGAAGAAGAAAATAACGGAGAGACCAATCCTTAGGCTACCAGACTTTCAAAAACTGTTTCAGGTACGTTGTGATGCAAGTGGGACAGCAATTGGGGCTATGCTCAGCCAAGAGGACAGACCCGTGGCGTTTTTCAGTGAAAAACTGAATGAAAGTAGACAGAAGTACTCCTCCTACGATAAGGAATTTTACGCAGTAGTACAGGCATTAAGACATTGGAGGCATTACTTGCTGGGAAACGAGTTCGTGCTGTTCTCAGATAATTCTGCATTACAGTATGTAATGCAGCAGCATAAGCTTAATCATAAGCATGCTAAATGGGTGGAGTATCTACAAAGTTTTAATTTTATGCTGAAACATATCAGCGGGCAAGCGAACAAGGTAGCTGACGCATTGAGTAGGAAAGCTTTGTTACTACAGGAAAGCACAGTGCAGGTTTTGGGATTCGAACATTTGCGGGATCTATATAATACAGACCCAGATTTTAGAGAGGCTTACGAAGCGTGCCAAAATCCTTTAACAAGAGGAAACAGTCCTTGGGTGGACTATAATATACAGGAGAAATTACTTTTCAAGGGAGGACAATTGTGTATCCCCAGCTGTTCAATGAGGGAAAATATCATTCGAGAAAAACACAGTGGGGGATTGGCTGGACATTTTGGGATTGACAAGACTTTGGAACAGCTTAGTCACTTTTACTTTTGGCCGAAAATGAGACGGGACGTGCAACTTTTTGTGACTAAGTGCAAGGTGTGTCAACTGGCAAAAGGACACAGCCAGAACACAGGACTGTACACGCCATTACCTATTCCAGGCAGGCCTTGGGATTTTGTGAGTTTAGATTTTGTATTGGGATTGCCTAAGACACAGAAAGGATATGATTCGGTAATGGTGGTGGTAGACCGTTTCTCGAAAATGGCACATTTTGTACCTTGTCGGAAAACCAGTGATGCTACTTATGTGGCTCACTTGTTTTTTAATGAGATTGTCCGATTACATGGTTTACCCACAACCATCCTATCAGACAGGGATGTAAAGTTCACTGGACATTTCTGGCGAACCTTATGGAAGAAAATGAATACCCAACTAAGCTACAGTTCTGCTTACCATCCGCAGACAGATGGCCAAACAGAAGTTGTGAACAGAAGTCTAGGAAATCTGTTACGCAACTTGGTCGGAGAAAATTCTAGAATGTGGGACCGAGTGCTGGCACAAGCAGAGTTTGCTTACAATGATTCACCGAATCGTAGCACTGGTCTTAGTCCTTTCCAGATTCTTTATGGAATGCACCCACGAGGAGTACATGAACTTCGAGATCTGGGTTTACAGGAACGACGGAGCGTGGATGGCGAAGATTTTGCAAATGCTATGCGAGATTTACACGAACAAGTCAAGGCAAAGTTACAGGACAGCAGCTTGAAGTATAAGGCACAAGCAGATCTGAGGAGGCGAGAAGTCCATTTTGAGATAGGGGATGAAGTTCTGGTACACTTACGCAAGGAGCGGTTTCCTAAAGGTACGTACAACAAATTAAAATTCAAGAAGATAGGACCTTGCAAAATCTTGCGGAAGTTTTCAGCGAATGCCTACGAAATCCAGCTACCACCTCGAATAGGCATATCGCCTATTTTCAACGTGGCAGATTTGTTTCCTTATCCAGGCGAACTATTGGAAGAAAAGACGGATGAATCAGGACAATCCACGCGACACACCCAGGAAGACAGAGACAGTTGGAAGAAACAGATGCCTTATGTCCAACCCCCTGAGATCGAAGGCATCCTCGAAACTCAGGTAGTCAGACGTACTAGGCGGAAGAATTATTTTCAGTACCTGGTCAAGTGGAAGAACCGTCCAATAGAGGACAGCTCATGGCTTGACGCCAGGCAGATTGAACGAACAGGGACAACAGTGGCAGAACTCATGAACAGGAGTCATGATCTTTTCTCAGCCTGGGAGCCTGATGTAGGAGCATCCAGCCCCCAATGATGAAGCAGATAGACCCCGAACAGGTTCACGAGCAGGACACCAAAGTTGTCGGATCCTGCTAGAAATATTTTTTCTTTTATTGTTAGTTTTATTTTTACAGGTCAGAGGTAGTTAGGAAATTTACTTTCCAGTTTTTACACTTAAGTTTGTTAATTAGTTTATTGTCAAGAGAAGGCTAGTTTAGGTGAGTTAAGAAAATGACAGTCGGTTGCTTTTAAAAGTCTTTTAATTATCTGAACAGTTGTATTTTAAGAGAACAGAATACATAACTGTTTTTGTAACAGACAAACAAACTGAAAGCCGTAACTTCAAGAGGCTATAAAAGTAACACAGTGATGAAAAAGAAGGTTCCTTTTTGTCTTAGAAAAAAGAAGAATTGAAAGACTGAATGATAAAAACTAAGCAGAGCATTCAAGTACCTACAGAAACTGTCCATCTTCCTTTCTGTTATTTACTTTCTAATTTATTGAATAGTCTCCCACATATGGGTATCATCTTTTTATTACTGTAAATTAAATTGCAACCAGGAGTAGAAAAGAAGCGAAGTTCGAAAGCCTTGCCGGCCAGCAAACAGAGTCACGACTCAGAGAACGCGGCCACAGTTCAACAGACAACATACCAATCAACGACTAAGAGAAATATAAAGCAGTGACAGAGCATCATCAGAAATCAAATGTACAGGTACACAAAGTAAAATTTCTTCTCTTATATTTCCTTCAACACAGTTATATTACAGTCCATACAATATCATGCAGTTTAAAAAGGAATAGAGCGAACCAGACCCTTAAGGGTTACATATAGTTTTTATAGTCAAAACTAGTACAACACTTATAAACAGAAGAGTCGTTATCGAAACCGGAGTCGTGTACATCCAACACCCTGAACCGGGAATGAAGGGACAAAACCCTCGTTAGGGTTAGACATCAGACAACCAGGCGAAGAAACCCTCGTAAGGGTTGAACCGGAAAATAGAACTAAACTAAGAGAGCCGCAGCACAGGTGGAAAAGATCTCATAAAACAACACACAGGCAAAAACCCAGTAACCCAGTCGACTTGTTATCTAACAGAAACTACCCATAGGCAAAGGTTCCAGGCCTACCAAATATCATTTTTGGATGGTCAACTGTAACAGAAGATCGAATCGTGCGTCCTCCACGTTCCGAAGAGAAACCTGCAACCAAACAAAACCGCATCTGTTAGGGTTCGTGAAACACAGGGTATGAAACCCTCGAACCGAATCATAAACGAACTGCAAAGATAAACGAGTATAGGGTATAGTAATTTACCTGAAAGCCGTGTGCGGGAAAGCCACCAAACCAGAACCAGAGACACCATAAACAACTGAACGAGCAAAGGAGCAAACGGATTAGAGTTTATACGACGGAGAACCAAAGATTGAAATCAGGGACAAGGTAGCTTACCAGAGTGGAAAATCTTCCACGCATGCCATCGACCTGCTCGGATAGCGAAGCAGCAACAATTTCCGAAACCAAGAGTTGGATATCCAAGATACAGAGAAGAACGCGCGACAGAAGCATACATTTCATACACAAAGAATGAACAGACATCGGATCAGGACCAGGAGTGAAACCCTTGGTTGAACCCCCACAAAACGAAACTGTAACAGACAGCATATGCCTAACTTTCCTTAATAGCTGAACAGACGACAAACAGAACTTACCAGAGTAATCCACGCCATTAACAGAGCCAGAGGAACATCAATCTTTCAGCATTGAACCACAGAACAGAAAACGTAACCATTCCACAGGCCAGAGCATTTAGCAGAGCTCCAGAAACCCTCCAGGTGCAACGAGTAAAGACTGAAGTATCGCGAAGGCGAGATTAGGGATAGTTTATTTACCAATATCGAGGTAAGGACGGAGTCATTACTGCGAACCATTAATTCCTCAGCTACCGAATACAGGCGCGGGAGAAATATCAGCGTATAGTCAGACACGTATACATACAGGTGGAGGTATAAAAGTGCTAAAGTCCGCCAGCGTGGGCTGGGACCCATCAAAACATTATTAATATTATTATTATTATTTAACCCTTCACTAAAACAACATTTCTACAATAATGTATATAATGCAAATGGGCACTATATTATTATTATTATTTATTAGATTTAACACTTCATTCATTCAATATTTCATTACAACACCTTCTCTGTATTGAGTTGTAAAGTGTTTCTCAATTCAATAATACCCTTTTACTTTGACTTATAAAATATCTCTCAATTTAATAATAATTTATTATATTAATAATTAATAATAATAAATAATATAATATTAATAAATTATAATTAACAATATCTATAAATATGTTTTTCCATATTAATTTGCAATTCAAGAGGTTTAATGAAATTGAAATCTTCACTGAAAAAAAAAAAAGATAAAGAATAAAATTGGAAAGAAACAATTGTATCAAGTGGGGATATTTAAAAAAAAAAAAAAAACTAACTATTCATATGTATAATTTTAAAATAGTAATATTTAGTTGCTTTATAAATTAAATAAAAAATTATTATTAATGTATCGTTAATATAAATTAATAATAATAAAATATTATATTATATTTTATATTATTATTGAAATGTATTTAATCAAATTATTTACAATATGTATGATTATATATTTATATATTTATATTAAATTTACTAGGTAGAAAATACTTATAATTTAGTATGAAAGAAATTGTAAAAAATAATTATGAAAAGCTTTATGTAATGTCTTGTTATATTGTCTTAAAATCAATATTAATATTACTAAATAATAATAATAATAATAATATATTTAATTATATTGTTAAAATTAAAAATTAGTTTAATTAGATTATTTCAAATCAAAAGCACATGAACTAGAAACATTTCGTGAGTACTGTAAAATTCAATCGCAAACGTGAGTACCAGAAAACCCCTGAAGGCAGCCTGGATTACAATTGCGGCATGCTCTTCATTGGAAACTTCTTCCTGTAATTTTGTGACTAAAAACAGAGGCTATCGATTGCTAGGCTGCCGACAACCTGGCCATAGGTTCGAAACGCCCAACCAATCGGATTTCTTCAGCCCACGCGGAGAATAAGGCTCTGATTTAATCTCCTTAGTCTGCAACACAGGCCGATCCCCGCTAGTGCAATTTTAGAATTGCAAGTATCTTTGCCTCGTGGACAAAGGACGAGGCACTTGAGACCTCCAAATGGTGAACTCAACGGCATCCAAACCAAAAATATCGTATTACAAGCTTCCACGCTCATAATTCATTCAGGGCAATTTGCTCCATAAGTACTGCAATGGCCTTCCAGCCCAAGAAAACAACTTCGATTAGCAGATCCAATTTCGGTAACCATGTTGTAAGTCCATAGTATATCTGTCCATTTATAATCTCATGCCAACCTAACTTGGATTCCATGAGTGCGTTGTGCACAACAAGGTTGATCAGGTCCTGCAATCCCCAAACCCTTCGCCAGCGTTTTCCTACTCACGAAATTCTTGTTTTTCTGATAATTACTTTAAAAGATCCTGTAAAGCATTTTCTGTAATCGGCTTATGGGAGAAGCAACACATATCTCTTTCCAAACAATAGATCAATTGGCTTTACCACAGTAGTTTCAGACTGCAGGTCAGATTCAATTAGGGCGGATTCAAACACATCTTCATGAACACAAAGTTCTGTCTCCAACTTTTCTTTGGGATCTTGGTCATCTTCACTGCCATCCTCAGGATTATAACAGGATTGTGGTTTTCCGAGACTCCATTTACTCTTTCTCTTGTCCTGCGTGTAAGGTAAATTTTAGGGGATAAACTAGGATCACTGTTATATCACTGTTATGTCATAGAAACAATTTGCTGCAATGATGAAATTGTGGTTGCACGTGATATCAAAGGCATATGTTACTATGACGGGGAGCATCAGATATCTGCAATAGCCAAATAACAATCAAATAATATAATTTCAATGCAAATAGGGTAATGGAACCATTTAATTATCAGAACCAGGTTCTATTTTCTTAAAATGATGAAGATTCCCCACTTCAGATTAAGAAAGATTTTGTTTTACAGAGTGGTGGGATGTATTGGGTTATACAGCCAATTCAAATTTAAACTTTACTATATGCAGCAGCTATCAAACATAAACCATGGATGTTAGCTAGCTTCGGAGCATTGCATCACTGTATTGAATCGATTTCCTATCCCAACTAACAATCTGCCATATTGTCCAGCCCGCAAAAAGTAGCAAAGCTGCTTAGGATAACTTTCATCCACCAATTTGATACGCCCATTCCCACAAAAAGAATTGAGTTTATACTATGAAATTCTGTAACTAGGGTTTAGACCCCTGTACTCAGATACTTGTATAATTATGGGTTTATGAGGATGAACCCAGAAATGAAAACAATCTATGCCATGGAAGTGAGCGGAACAGAGGACTTTGATTCAGATTTGCACATGCATTCTGGAACAGGGTAAGCTATAACATCACGGCCTGGTTTATCTATTCTGTATTCTGGCTGACCAAGTGACTCATTATGCAGTTGCCTGATAATCCTATTGACGTCTTGTTCAGACAATGTTGTGTCAAGGAAGTAAGGAAGCATCTGTCTTTTGTTGGGAGTTATATGCGTTCTGTGACCAGCATATGCCCTGTGGCCCTCTTGATGATTTGTTGAGTGATCAATTGTTGAGTGACAGTTCTTGGATGATGATGAACACTACACTGATTCTCAAAAATTTCATGGGAACAAGACGCTGACCATGATTAGTTGCAGTCATCAGTAAACCACACCCTAATCCATTCACCTGTTGATCCATCTTTTGAACATTTCATTATCTCGACAGTGAATGAAAGCAAATGGGCATATTTGAGTCATGTCTTTCAAGCTGAAAGACTGACAACGACTTACCTTGCAGACATCACATTGCATTTTGCAATGCTTGGCACAGCCTTCGATCAGTTGTGCCACTATCACCCTAACAACACAATAACTCTCTAATCACCTTCATCTAAAAATATTATGATGGAGTCCGTTACAATATACAATTCTAACTGCAAGTCAACCTTCCATATCTGGAAATCAATGTCCCACATACAAACATAATTATCGAGGTATGAAGGTGCAAATGCAAGGGTAGGTGCAACTGCAAATGTGGATACAAGATTTTTTTGATGCTGGGTTTGGTAGGCACTGGTGCAACCTTATATTTAGTATTTACACTTAACAAAAAGACACATTAAACCTAAATACCGAGTTCTTGTACCAAATTGTGGAAGCCATAAACATGCATTGCTCTTAGCTTTAACATCAAAAATTTAGATGCGGAATAACTTTGATTTTAAGAGCTAAATTAGATCATAACAATACCTCATCAAATATAAGGATTAATGACTCATATCAATGTGGTCTTGGACTCTGTGATTGTTTAGGGATTCACCGTCTAACAAAATAAAGATACTTACTACTAAGTGGCTCCCTTTAGCACAAGATTTTCATTTCTAATTATGTTTTTTTTTCCATTATTTTTAGAATGAATAATATCTGATAATGAAAGCATAATCATCTTCCAGCTGTTAATTGTTCAACTTTTTTTGTACAGCTGAAGCATTAAGTTTTAGTGCTACAGTAAAGTTTCCTAATGAAATCTAGCTGGGATACTATATGAAGCTTGATTGAAATGCTAATTGAGGTTAGATAGTCCCTAATTCCATTGGTTGGCCATCGACAACAAAGAGTTCCCTAACCCCAAGCACAGACAAAGAGTTTTATAATTCCTAGTATAAGTTGTATCACATCTAAAAACAAGAATGAGCTAACTATTTGTGTTTTCTGTATGAGACTTCATGCGGAGGTGTGTTATACTTGGATATTGGAAAGGGAACCAACATCTGCGATGTTGCTCTTATATATATTTGTGTCTTGTGCACTTATTGTACAGTGGCACTAAAAGATGCTTTCTTTTTAAATACTGCAGGCCAAGGAAATTCACACATCTGAATTGTGCTGTGGTTCTTATATTTTGTACATTCATGCAAATTGTACAATGATCAGATGGACTATGCTATTTTTAGGTGATGTATATTCTCTCAAATATCTCTATGTGACAGGATGTTAAGAAGAGAGAGAGTGGGGATGCATTTACTATAACATTTTCAACGTTACATGAAGCTGTATCAGCCAAGCGTCTCTTGCATAGGTTTGCTCTTAAAAATGACTTATTCCTTTAGAATTAATTATGACTTCAGAATTTGTGCCTTTATGGTTCTTTATATTTGGGTGTTGCATTGTCATTTAAGTCATGGACTTAAAACAATGCAATGGCCTGATCCTAATGTTCTAGAAAAATTATTCACAGATCTCTGTAAGCAGGATCAAAGACATTGAAACAGTCTAGTTTCAAGTTAAACTCGATATGACTTGTCAGAGTTCATCCATGTGTGTCAAGAGAAATGTGATCAACTTAGTTGTGCACTATAGCTTATAAGTTATTCCTATATACTAGAGAATCTTTTACGTTATCTGCAAGATCTACCCCAGAGGACTTTCATAGTTTAATATTGATGATCACATAAATTCATTTTAAAAGCCACATTTTTGGCATTAGAACTGCAAATATTCTTTGTTCGGACCAAAAATTTTTCAGGAATGTGGGGAGTACGATTGGTGTGCTTTTTTTTAGCATTTTTTGATATCCCAAAGAAATCTGAATTTTCTGTTGTTTCAGAAATATAAACCAGAGATGGATCGACCTACAGAAACCTCCTTTAATGGTTATTATGTTTCTTGGATCTTCCCCATTTGTTAATCTCTTTAGGGATCAGCTTTATGTCATGGGCTTATTGAATATCAAGGTTTGCACCGAACTTTTTGAGTATTAGGAAATAGATAATTGTCTACTTATTTAACATGAATTTATTGTTATTTGTTTTTCAGGTATTTGAAGTGTAAAAAATGGTGCAAAAGTGGCATTTATGCATTGAAGTGTCTTGCTTTCCAAATCCAGGTCGAGCAATTATTAAATTTGTCCTTTACAATATGGCAACAAATCATTTAATTCATGGAAATAGAGAAGTGCCTGGAATGACGACAAACAATGAGGCATATTACATTGCCCTTGTTGAAAGATTAAAAGAGGCAAAACAACATGAGGTCAATGATATTGAAGTCTTCACCAACTCGGAGTTGATATGTAATCAGATGAAAGGCATCTATCGGTTTCGGAAGGACAATCTAAAACCTCTTCATAAGGAAGCAATAAATTGGAGTTGTCAATTGCAACATTTTACCATCAATCACTCTGCAGATACTGAAAAGATGTCCACTGATATAATGTCTAGAGCATTTTTAACCACATATGTAGATGCCAAATATGACATAGGATCACCATCCACTGCAACAGAAATCATTGATCACCATCAATATAAATCCCCATTGTGTGAATGGGTTGTCATTATCATTTTTCTGGGGTCTATCATAGTAGGGTTCTTTCACTAAAGAAGAACCTATTAATGTTTTATTTTTCCCCAACACGCAATGATTACAATTTTTTGTATAGGAGACAAATTTATGGACAAATGTAATATATTCCATGTACATGGACAAATGTATTTTGAGAAAAGTAACTGGTTCATGATTTTGTGATTATCATCAATACATTATGATGTTGTTTGATCCTTCCAAACACCTTCTCAGATCTTTGTTTCTGGAGAGATATTGATATGCTATGTGATTTGTTCGTTGGTTGTTGATCAGTGATGAAAGGTTTCTTGTATTTAAAGAATCTATCAATAAACAGATAACATGCGTGATGAGCTATTCTGTTGAGAATCTCATTTTTTGAATGGTGTAATAAGAAAAGGATAGGGATGTATCAAACAAGTGACAGTTATCTGAAGAAGAAAGAAGTACTGAAGTTTCTTAGCAGATTCCTTAAAATGGATTTGATGTAACATGTGAAACTCTTAAAAAAAGTGTGATAGTTATCTGAAGAAGAAAGAGGTAGGTTTCATGATGGTATGGGAAGTACCGTTTGAAATTTTATTTTTTAATTTAAATGTGTTTGTTTCCTCCTAGGGTTTTGGAGAGAAGCAACTTGTATCGTTAGGTGATAAGCTCTCTGTTATTTCTTCTCCACTCCTGTGATAGAAATTGGTTAAATTTGTCAAACCAATTGTCTGCTCGACTTGAATTTCCAATAAGAACTTCAACATAATCACCAATATGTGGGTACCTTTTAAACATTACTTTTCCATTCTCTCTTTAAAAAACAAAAATAATTGAGCCTCTGCCTCACAAAATTTCATCTTACACCATTGATTTTCTTCCATTGTCTCTGTGTGAATGGAAACTATTTGAACATCAAATGCTTGGTCCTTGAACAACTACCATTTCCCTCCTTCTCTATCCAGGGCATAGCTTCCGGGTTTTCCAGGTATGCCTGAACACCATAATTAAATAAGACCTTCTCTAATACCTTGAGGATTCCAATGGCAGTGAGTGCAGGAATGTTCCCTCTCTTCTGGCCAGCTAGTTGAAGTTCTGAGAGCTGTCCCACTAGCACGATGATGCAAAAGTTTGATAGCCCAACTTTGAACTCTTGCTCTTGGACCACTTGTCATTCTTGGACTAGGATTTGGAGAACATTCTGAGCTACCTTTGTTCTCAGGAAAGGATTTAGCCACTCAGAAAATATTGTTGGGAGATTGCTCATAACCATAAATCCTCATTGGACTTCTTGAAGGACTAGACATGGAATTGTCCAGCACATTCATTAATACTTCATTACTCGGAATTTGTTGATGTGCTGGAGCTTTTGTATTAAAAATATCCTCTTTTGGGTGAATATGGAAGATAATGATGGCTAGAAAAAGGACTATCAGGCTTCAACACATCCTATTTTACACATTTCGTGCTAATCTTGGGAGACTGCCCTGCACTTATCACACCAGAACCTCCATAGCCATCGAGAATCCCTTTACCAGCAAGGCCTACATCATTACCTACCGCATGAGGCACTGTTGTTTCATCCCCCTGTGGGCACGATACTCCTCCCTAAAAGTCATCGTAAAAGGTATGCAGGGTTAAATTCCAACGCATCTTAAAATTTTGCGTTAATTCTGGGTACTGTATTATATGTTTTATTTTCAAATTTGTTTTCCTTATCGGTATTTGTTAGAATTTCTTGCAATTGTTAATGCTTCCTTTTCTGATTTTTATAACATTCCTTCACCACTTTGCATCTTTATAAAAATATTGCACACTTTGGAAGTGACATCCACCACCATTTCCACTTTTTATAATCATACACTTTCCATCGCCCTCATTTTGTCTTTTTTAACTAATGTTTCCAAATGCTATCAACTCAGATTCTTATCCATTCAACTCAAAAAACTGAAGTGACACCTTCAAATGATCACTTGACAAGCATGCATGTATTTTTCCTCAAGATGATGAATCTAATTGGATTTGAGAAATTTGGTTAATAATTTTCAAAATCTTGGCACTCCTTGAATTATTATGATTATCATTCCATTTGTTAGTTGTATGAATCACAAATTTGAATACCCCCTAAAATTGGATATTAGAGGAAACAACTTTCTTGTAGCTTCTACGATCAAATCTCGAGCTTAACTTTCACTTAATGAAATAATAGAGTTGAAGTGAGTGGCACACCATTGTTTTTCTTCTGTTGGCATGCAAGTGTTCACATATTTGCATAGGAACTAAAGAAATCCTCTAGAGTGGTTGATGGAATTGGAGGGATCATATAGGTTAGTTTTAGTGTTGTTGTTGTTGGGTGATTTTAAAGTTACTTGAGTCGTTGAAGTCACCTCCACTGTGTGGGAGCCTTGTTTTTAGATGTTGGAGTAGATTGTGTAAGTTGTTGGTGGTGAATTTTCCATGTTGTAGAATTTCTAGTTGTAGGGGATCCTATATGAGGTTGAGAATTTCAATTTTTCTTGCTATTAACTGTCCTTGAGTCATAATGATGTCCTGTAATAAAGAATGAAGCACTTCCTATGAAAAATTCTGCTTGTTGTGTATATTGTAGCAACTTGTAAGGTATCCTGTAAAACCCTATAGGTTGTGGGCTAACTTAATGAGTATATGGATGGTTTATGAAGTGGAAATGGATGGTTTAATGGATGAAATGGTTTTTACAATAAGTGGTATGGTGGAAATAGGTATGAGTGGTAAGTTATGATACATCAGCACATAGGATCTTAGTTATGCAAAGGAGTAGCTATACAGGGAATTTAAGAATGAAGAATGAAAAAAATATATAACTTGAACACATATATGATGAAACTTATTTTTCAAGAGGAGATCCATGAAATGTTGATTTTGTTGATGTTAGTATGAACTTCAATGCTTGACTAGTTGATGTTGATCTTCTTTTTCCTATGTTGAGGCTTTGTTTTTACAATGTAATGCAGCTTTATTTATGTCAAGGTAAAAGAAATGATACTACAATAATAGACTTTTCCTCTTCTAGGAAAAAAATGTTACATGTTCTTTTGTTTTACAGAAGAAAGCGCTTCCTTCAACATTTATATAATTCATGTCCCGTCATGAATGGCCAAGTATAAGAAAATGTTTGCCATCGAAGCTGCATTCTTTCCTTTAACCACGAACTTGAAGCATTTTCTCTGGCTACAGGTTTTACTTGTATGACAATTTTTTTATAGTAAGTTTCCTTGGTTTCACTGATGATTTGTGTCCAAAATGAGCTGGAAGATTAAAGATATTGTAATGAAAAACTGTCTTTGTTCTTTGAGAACTAATCATAAGCTGTCTTTGTCGTTTGAGAACTAATCATCTCATTACTTCTATTGCTTGTAATGTTACCCCTGCTTTTATTACAGGCAACTTTCACAAAACAGATTTCTTATTTAACTATCATCTCATTACTTCTATGTGCTCCTACATAATTCAACTTCTTGGGGCTTTCTTTTTGTTATTTATTACATGTAGTGGTCAAGGAAAGGCCAAAATAGGCCCCACAACTCATGGTTAGGGTTTATTGATGGATAGAAACTCTATTTCAATTCATTTTCTTTTATTCTATCAGCCCTTTCATTCAACTTTGCAAGGGATTTGAGCAGGCTTCCTACCAGTTGCAGGTTTGTGAGATCTTTGAGGGGAGATTGAACACTGTCATAATCAAATTCAACCACTATCAGAAAGTTGAAGAGGCAAGGTCTATGCCCGTTCCACATGGTTATCTTCCCCTTTTGTGTTGTATGTTTTCAATAATGAATAAAATAAAAGGTTCAATCTGATGCATGCTGTAGAATGTTCAATGGTCAATCTCCATCCCCCCATGCTAGTGGATCCACACAAAATGGTAGGAACAACATGGATGTAAACGTAAGCAAGTTTCTCTATGCACATGCCATAACTTTCAATGTTCTCCATTCACTTTATTGGTGTGATATGGTTACTGCCATCAACAATGCTCCTAAAGGATATAGAAACCGCAAGAATGACAAACCCAGAACCATATCACTTGAATAGCAAAAAGCCAAAACCATAATACTCTAGGACAATGAGATTGGGTCGTCTATGGGGCATTCATTGTATCTAATAGTTGGAGAAATGTTAAAGGCAGTCCATTGGTAAATGTTCTTAGCCCGTCTGTTAATAGTGCAGTCTTACTTGCATCCCATGATTACTCAGATTGTTACAAGACCGGTGCTAATATTGCAAAACACTCACTAAAAACCATTCAGAAATTGGGTCACACAATGTCATTTAAAGTCATAGCTAATAATATTCAGGATACACATCCTAATATATTTTGGTTTGAGCATCTAATCCACACATTGAACCTCTTGATGCATGATATTAATATGTTGAAGAAACCTAATTACAAGTGGATTATAACTATTTATTGGCACCTATCCTGCACCATTTTGCACCAATTTGGATCTCATCTGTGGAAACTAATGCAAGATATCTAAGACAGTTCGTTCATCATTTCTGAGGCAGATCATACATCACTTTCTGAGGCAGTTCATATGATATTCGGATCTGTTCTTGAGCACTAAGGTATATACGAATCTGAGGCTACTAAGGTATATACGAATGTTGTTACCCCTGCTTTTATTACAGGCAACTTTCACAAAACAGATTTCTTATTTAACTTCCATTCCAAATGGTAACAGTTTTTAAATTCATTTCGAGTATTTTATCAAAGGGTTTTGCAAACACTTTTTTTTTTAATGTTTTTTAAAGAAATATACCTCTTTAATCTGCACTACACTATAGAGGGAGGGTTATTATAGTTTTGAGGGAGTATAACCCTGTAATGTGCAGTACAGTAAAGAGGGAGGGTTCTTGTGCTTTTGAGGGAGTATGCCTCTGTAATCTGAGGGAGGGTTCTTGTGCTTTTAAGGGAGTATATCTCTGTAATCTGCAGTGCAGTAAAGAGGGTTTTGCATATCTCTGTAATCTGCAGTGGAGTAAAGAGGGTTTTGATTCACTGTCGTACTTTGGATTTCGTCTTAAAAGAACCCCTTTCAGTGTTTTTCTCGGCCTTATTTATCTATCAAGGTCAGGTATTCAACATTAAGTTTGGTCTGATCTCTTTATTGTATACCACAGATTAGTAAACTCTTCTATAAATAATCTCTCACAGCAAAGAAAGGAAATTAAGTATTGGAAGATGTCCGAACTGCCGACACAACCTTAGGCATTCCTCGTGCTGAGAGGAAGAGACAACGTATTTGATGAACATAAACAACAACAACAATTTTATTATCACCATCACATTTCAATTATGAACATTGTTGAAAGTAATTTAAAGACAAACATGTGGACATGCACATTTTTCTTGCATTATTTATGGCACTTGTTCAAAAATAACAAATCATCATCCAAGAATTCTCACACAACAATTGATCAATCCAGTAAGATTCACCTTACATACATCAAAATTTATTGTTCATGTATCATTAGTGATGTGCAAGCAGAGAAATCAGATTTCACATCCCAAGGTTTTGGGACGGTTGGAGAGACTGGATTATAAAAGCATACATAGATGCAATTATAATTTCAGTTCTGCTGACAATTTCATCAGAGTATTGTTGTTTAAATGAATTAAATGCATGAATGGAGGGAAGAAAAAATTCTGTAAGATTCAGCAGAAGAACATTGTGTGGCAAAATTTTTTGTGCAGAGCAGGGAGCTCAGGGACATGTGCTCCTCCAGATGCAGTTGACCCTTCAGCTCTTCCTGATCGGGAAGTTGTTTCATTAAGCTCATGTGGGTTGCAGCTAAATGTGCATAATTTATTGGGGCAACTGCACATCATCAAACACATAATAATCAAACCAGATATAAATTTAACTACTGGCATTTCCATTGTAAAGGAGAAACAAATTACAGTCCTTTAAAGATTAACACCCTACCTGAAGATATTGCCGTTGTACTCCTTTGATACCTGCAACCAAACAAATACATAGTTAGAGTCAAAACCTCAATAGAATTGGGTTGTAACATCAAAATAAAACCATCAAGCATTGTTTATTACACATAATATAATGCATGGACCAAAATCTGAAGATCATCCATAGTAAAACTATTCTCATCAAGTAATACATGGTAATGAGTAAGGTAATTCATATATTGGAGGTGCTGATTATATCAACCCTATTCGACATTGGATAGAGCATGCTTTAAATGAATTAAATGCATAAAAGTGATTTGTGTACCAGATTCTCCTGCTAATTTTGTTATTGTGAATTAAATGAAAAGTGTAAAAGAAGAGAAATCAAAGCTACCACACTTAAAACGGTCTTTCAGTTTATAAACTCAGAAATAGTACTGCTTGCACAGATAGAAACTAGAGAAACCAAAAAACAAAAGTCCACCCCAGCAGTCAATGATAATTAAAGCCCTTCCCAGAAGATACTAATATTGGGCTCCACAAACGTGGAGACTCACATCAGTTCCTCATTTTCCGAAGAAGTTAGATAAAAATGTCATAGTGCACAATGAAGCAGTGTCAAGTTAGTGGTTCAGGTCATTAATTGACAAGAGGAGGGATCATGTACAACACAAATGACATAAGGAAGGCATCAAAAGCATGGACAGCACCATGATTTCTTATGTAAAGGAGACAAATGTGTTGGTTGGTATGGACATATTTTTTATTTGTGTACTTTATAAAACTACAAACTTGTATTTATGTAAGCATTGAAGGTTATAGAGTATGGCAGGATGCATAATGTATTGGTTGGTATGGATGTAAGGGCTTATTTGTTTACAAGGAGAAAAAATAAACTATAGCCTCTTGAAGTGATTCATTATGTCCATCTAAACAAAGACATGATATGCAGATCCATGATGGAAAGATAATAAATTCACACAAGCATCCAATGTATCAAACATTGACACTTGAATATGCAATACCAAGCTTTCAAGTGGTATCAGACCTGGGCATGGGCAAGTCTGTAATCTTCTTCAAAAATACCAAATCAGGCCTCAAAATTCCAAATAAGGGGTTTGATTTGTGTCCATGAACAGATTATGAAAAGGGTATTTTTACAACAACATAACAATGGGAAAACATAAATATACTTATCATATGATAAAGGGCCACCTGATGACGCCATAATAACCTAGCTTATCTATTCTTTGTGCATATCTCATTGGTTCCCACTAGAGTTGAAGTCCTTCTGTAGATGATCATTCATGGTAGAAGATGATGCTTCTCCACTTATTCTATAGTTACCTAGAAAAATGTCAAACGTTATCGCAAAGAAATTTTCTAGAGCATCAAGGTATATGTACACACACAATGAAAGAGTGTCAAATGTACCTGGCATGGCAAGTAAGGTTGGATGGTCTTGCATCTCCCTTTGGTCTTGGGTTATTGCCATGGTTGGGGATTGTTGCATTGCTATAAAAATAAACATACCACATGTTAAAGAATAGTGATGATTAAATAGTTAAATCTAAAATCATGACTATATTCAACACATGAAACTAACCTGGAACCATAGAGACGGCATTATTTGATCGATGACATCCTCGCTTATTGAGGTATCGAAACTCAAATGGTTCATATTCTGATGGATCAACATTTAAATCAATTCCCAAACCATTGTTTTTTCTGCTGCTTCTTCTTTGCTTTGTGGGGCTAAGGAAACTCTTCTTCCTCTTCAAAGATGGATCAAGAGATTCCAATCCAGGTGTGAAGTCAAAATCAGTAACGTGCAAATTATTGAATTCATCCAACATTTTTTTAAGCATATCAGTCAACTGGATTGTCCTCGCCAAAGTAGTAGGAGGATTATCTAAAATGAGATGTGTATAGCTAAACAACTCCTCCCTTGCCAAATGAAGTGCCTCGGCATCTTCATGAACAACATTTGTGGCCATAAGAGTAGCATCGACATCTTCATCATGGTTTTGAGGCTCTATATTGATCTCAGGTGGGTCATTGCATATGTTATCCTCTGCATGCTGATGAATCAATGGATTTGAATTATCCGATTGGAAATACAACCAATTAACTTTTATGGCATGCTTGCAAATGTTTCCACGGATAGACCATGGACATTCACACGTTATAAAATCCTTACGATACCAGGTGACAAGGTATTTTTTATCTCGATCTGTCTGACTTCTCACCCAATAAGCACGGGTTATGTTCTCATGAGGACAACAATCAGTATCCATAATTTTTCTTGCTCGTTCCACTGATGATTCTAGTTGTTTTTCTCTCTTGTAGTTGTTTAGAAATCCTTCTTCTTTTAAGATTTCCTTGAACCGATAACAAGGTTCAACTGTTGTTAGTAGCATATGCAATAACCAATCCATCCTCCGGGCACATTTTTTCCTTCTGTCAGATAGAAATGTTGTTTTTAGGTAACAGCATTATTGGTCTCCTGATTTGCATGAGGAAACTCCCGACAACCTTTCACCCACATACCTGATTGCAAATAGAACGATGTCAGTCTCACTATATCACCTTTATAAAAGGAAAAAATGCATATAGTATGAAAAAATGTTTACTTACGAATCTTATCTCCAGTGACCCAATTCTTGTTGAAATAGTCTAAGAACTTCTCTTCATCTGCAAACTTGATAAAAAATTGATTGATTGCATCTTCCACTTCATAATTGAGAGTGTGTTTCATGATGAAACCTAACTCAATGAACATCTCTTTGGCTTTTATGGAACTAGTGGCCAACCGATTGACATTTTTCAACCAAGCCCTCTGTACATGCCAAACGCATAAGATCACATCACAACCTATGATCCTCCTACCATATTCAATGCATTTTAGTGTGGTATTTTAAAAAAAAAATGCAAGTTTGGTTATATCATGACAATGTTAAGTTACCTCAAGGCACTGATTTCAGCCAGTGCATCATCAACCATGAAAGCATTGACTTTCCAATCAGGACGGGTTTGGAAACAGTTGCGCATGAGCTGCTCCAGCCATATTGCAATATCATCTGATGTGTTTCGTGATGCCACGACCCATGCAACAGGCACCCCGCTTTGTTGTTCATCAAATGCCACGAGTGTATACAATTGATACTGTCATTTTCAACATTACATAAATTCAAATACAAGTTATTAATCATTTACAATGGATACAACTTAAATAAATAAATTCAATAAATCATTGGCATATGACTTACCCCATATTTGTTTGTGTTAAATGTTGAATCCATGGCTATTAAGCTATTGTGCGATAGCTTGACCATTGTCTCCAACATCCACTTTGTTTGAATCCCTATTATAAAGGGGACCTCCACACCATTGGGCTTTTGGTAAAAGAAAAAATCTTCCCGATTCTTTTGATACCAAAGGTTTACACTCATTTCATCCTTTTTGTGAAGTTGGTAATTTCCCTTCGCCAACCTATTATAAATGTTTACAATATCTTTCCTGCATAAGAAGAAATCTCTATCTCGAGCTGCCACATCGATGTCAACATGTCTCTTAATGTGTGTTCTATACACTACATCAATAGGCACTCCCAAAAAGAAACAACTCTCTACATATCCAACAATGTCCCTCGAAAGCTTTGGCCTAAGCAAGGCCCTGGTCTCACCTGAAGTGTCACCTTGACCATGACAAGCCCAACCTTCCCCATCTTCATGTTCATATATATTGAAAGTCAATATTGCTCTATCAGGAATTTCATGCATAACTTTCACAATAAAGTGGCATTGGCAACCCCTCTTCTGCACAAATGATGTCCTTCGTTTACCTGAAATATTTCCTCTTTTGTCCTCTGGGCCAAATGAACAATGATATCTAAACCAAAAATTTAAATTGTTAGTACATACAAAGAAAGATAACCGTGGTTTCAAAATATCTAAACAATATATATTTTAAATACTCACATATCATATTGCAATGCAGCAGTAGATCTTTCTTTTGGTTTACCCTTTGTTTTTCGTACGAATTTACATGGAGAAATAGGATTTTCTTCCTCTCCTTTGATAAAGTCAGCAACTCGTCGTAACGGGAATACAGCAACACGATCAATACCATTGTTTTTTGTATTTATTTCTACCCAAACCAAGTCTTTACTGGAGAAAGTCATTTTGCCTTTGAGGTCTTGCACCTCAAGATCCATGATATATTGCCATTTCTTTCGCTTGCCCATTTTGAACTAATCTGGTCAAACAATATGCAAGGACATCAAAACCAAAATTTCAATCTTAGCAAGTTATTCAACATATATATAAATATGAATGACCATCCTATTAGCTTTAACATGAAAGTCGAAAAAAAAAAAAAAAATAGCTGTACAAATAATCTATCAATGGAGTTGTAAGTTTTGTTAAAACCCAAGGAAGAAACATCCCATGGATCTCACTTATTCAACATCCCATGTCACCATAAGGTTGTGCAAAATATCTCTGCTTTCAATGAAGCATATTTATTGCCCCAAGACTAATTTGCATCTGACTGAATCTATTCCTGCTCTGGAGCATATATTTTTTCAGAATTTTAAGCTTCCAAATCATGCTTATTATCCTCTCTTGGACCTGCTATCGAGTTCATCTGGTATTTCTAGAGCAACTGGCAATGTAGGCTCGAATATTTTCCAATTTTAATTATTATTTTTGCTAATTTGATCCCAGTTTAGACCACCAAAGTTTTGTCAAATTGTTTAAATCTTGGATTCCATTCCTTCATAAGTTGTTATGCAAGACACTTTTAACCATGAAAGAAAGAAAGCGTCATTTACTCTATCTCTCACACTCGTTAAAGAAATATCTCTTAAAATTTTTAGCATCGAGTAATTCCAATTGTTTATTTCTGGTAAACTAGCTCTAGTAAAATGCTAATATTCACATATAAGGTGCAACTTCTGCATTTAAATATAAGATTTTCACTACTACTGTTCATGCAAACTGGAATATGACCAAAACTATGCAATGAATTACCTTAGATTTCCTTGCTATTACAGTGTGATTCTCTATTATGATCTTATAATCTAGGTATTCTTCCCCAAACATGTTGAATTTTGACACAAGGCAACAGAACTTTGCATATTAAAATGCTCTCTCTAGATCAAATCCATCCTTTATCTGAGCTGGACTACTCCAGCCCTGACAGCTTCACTGACTTTAAGCAGCTTTTATATTGTTTTGGTGCTCCTCCTTTGCAAGATCTTCAGAAGTCTTCCTATCTAAGATCTTCAGAGTATCATCTTCAATGACTACCCTCAATCTAGTCAGATGCTTCCCAAATTTACACAGGTAGTTATTATCCCACTAATTACAGAGGTAGTTATTATCCCACTAATTACTTAGAAGTTAGAACTGCATATTAAAAATTAAAATTTATCCAGGTTAGTTATTGGCTGGGTTTTTGGCTGGGGAATCTGAACCAACTTGCTGGCAGATTACCACTTTGTCACCCTGACCCAAGCTAAAGTAGGTTTTTGGCTGGGAAAGGGGAACCTGCTAACACCATCCCCAAATGTGACGTTTCACATCATTCTTGACAAATAATTTTCTCCCCACTTATAGTCCATTCATACCCTATAAGTTCTATCAAAGAAAAATACAGTAAACTTTAGCAGTCATTCTGATCTATCAACTCAGTTATTATTAAATTTTGTAATCCAATGAAGTAATCTGCTGGAAGTGAATGCCGTCATGTGTACTGTTTTTAGCTATCTTTCTTTGTTCTGTAAATCATATGCATTGCGGGACTGTGTATCTGTCACCTTCAACATTATTTTCACTGCATAATTTGCAATTCTTTCATTCCAAGGGTTTATTGGTGTAGTCAATCGGGGACTCTTGCAACGAAGGGTATGTGAAGTAATTTTACGAATATTATCTTTGTATTCCAACTATAAAAACCTTTGTAGGTGCAGAGGAGGCATCAAGCTTGAGGAGAACTCAATTTCTGTTATAGCTCTTTTTTGGCAGTTAGGGGCTCAATACTGCTAGGACAATGTACCCATTAGGGTAAGGGAACCCTCGAAGAACTTGATCCTTGTGATCTAGGTTTCAATTCCATAATTGTGTTTCGAATAGAAAATAAAGCAAGCATACTACATAAAAGTTAACCATAAACACAAGATGCTGGGTTTCTCTAACCTACTGCATGTTGTTCATCGTGAAATACTGAAGACTAAGCAAACAGAGAAATTAGTGCCATGGCATTGAATTTAAGATAACAGGAAACCAGGTGTTCTAATTAGTGTGATCCAGATACTCAGGTTACAGGCCATCATAGATTTCAAGAACCCAGCAAAAAAACAATGAAAAGAGAACACAAAAAATCCCACATCAACAAAAAATAGTTCCATTTGAGCATGTTTTGTTCAGTTTTAGCCAGGAGAGTACTTGACATATTGAAGTCCTCATTGTCCATTAGGTGTTCAATATCGAGGCTTGCTGGAGATCTTGACTTCATCCAATCTCAGCTATTTACCACAGGTCGCAATAAAGTTCGGAGGAAAGACATGATCTCTCTTCATTTTGAAGAAAATCATTTGCAAAGTAGTGGCCAGTTACGGCTGCCTCTTATTACACGGAAAGGAAATGTGGATGGAAATACGCTTTCCTAAATCTATTGTTGACACAGTCAACTACGATAGCCAAGAATTACTGAACATGGGACAAGTACCTGAAGGTATAAAAGAATTTTGAATTGATTTTAGCAGGGATAGAAGGCGAGGGCAAAGGATCATAGGACTGACAGGAAGATGGTTTGGATTCTAGAATGAGTAAAGATAATCCAAAACCATTCCCTAATATCATGGCTAGTGTTTGATGGATCTGGGATCGCGAGAAGAGTCTATGGACTCGTGGGTCCTGTGATAAAAGGTTGTGGGACCATGTAAAATGGCAAGGGAATTGTGATCCCAATCTTCAAGTTCGGAGTAGGACATCAAAGAACAGAGTATCGTTAGGATAAGAAAGACCAACCCCATGTGTGCAGTATTTGTTTTGAATGTAGAAGTTCAGATCCTATCTCTAAACTGTTCATGTAATGAGGACAATGCTCCTGTAATGTTTCTTGGAATTTAAGGTCAAGAGTTTGAATTCTGATGGTCGCAATTTTTTATGCTTCCATTGCATTGTTGTGCCACATCTATTTTACTTCCTTTTATTACTGTGCACTCTAACCACCACAGCTTGTAGTTGCATCATTCAACCTATATGCTTCGCTATCGCCTTCCCTCCATTCATAAATATCTAAAGGCGTTCTGCTGTAGTGGAAATTTTATTTCAGCTTCTATATTTAATTGACTAGCGGCTTTACAAGCTACTGGTCATATAACAAAAGGATTAATCCAAGCTAGTGGTGATATGCTAATCATGCCTTCATTGATTTGGCCAAATAATCCATAGTATAAGATGCTAGAATGCATATTCAGGGAATTAGCAGACAAATTGGCGATTGAATTTTCACAGGGAACTATGTTATTCAATGCCTCCATTGATTACCATCCATGCTGAAACATTTTGAAAAATATGAATTACCATCCTATTAGCTTTAACATGAAAGTCGTAAAAAAGTGAAAATAGCTGTACAAATAATCTAAATGGAGTTATAAGTTTTGTTAAAACCTAAGGAAGAAACATCCCATGGCTTTCCTGTTATAATCCTGAGGATGGCAGTGAAGATGACCAAGATCCCAAAGAAAAGTTGGAAACAGAACTTTGTGTTCATGAAGATGTGTTTGAATCCGCCCTAATTGAATCTGACCTGCAGTCTGAAACTACTGTGGTAAAGCCAATTGATCTATTGTTTGGAAAGAGATATGTGTTGCTTCTCCCATAAGCCGATTACAAAAAATGCTTTACAGGATCTTTTAAAGTAATTATCAGAAAAACAAGAATTTCGTGAGTAGGAAAACGCTGGCGAAGGGTTTGGGGATTGCAGGACCTGATCAACCTTGTTGTGCACAACGCACTCATGGAATCCAAGTTAGGTTGGCATGAGATTATAAATGGACAGATATACTATGGACTTACAACATGGTTACCGAAATTGGATCTGCTAATCGAAGTTGTTTTCTTGGGCTGGAAGGCCATTGCGGTACTTATGGAGCAAATTGCCCTGAATGAATTATGAGCGTGGAAGCTTGTAATACGATATTTTTGGTTTGGATGCCGTTGAGTTCACCATTTGGAGGTCTCAAGTGCCTCGTCCTTTGTCCACGAGGCAAAGATACCTGCAATTCTGAAATTGCACTAGCGGGGATCGGCCTGTGTTGCAGACTAAGGAGATTAAATCAGAGCCTTATTCTCCGCGTGGGCTGAAGAAATCCGATTGGTTGGGCGTTTCGAACCTATGGCCAGGTTGTCGGTAGCCTAGCGATCGATAGCCTCTGTTTTTAGTCACAAAATTACAGGAAGAAGTTTCCAATGAAGAGCATGCCGCAATTGTAATCCAGGCTGCCTTCAGGGGTTTTCTGGTACTCACGTTTGCGATTGAATTTTACAGTACTCACGAAATGTTTCTAGTTCATGTGCTTCTCGTGAGTACTGTA
>APFE031213393.1:0-23584 GCA_000404065.3 Pinus taeda
ACCCAACATTACAAATGACATTTTCATCCATATTTACTCAACATACAAATTTGACATTAATACATGACAGAGAAAATAATTAATATGCAGCGTGGGTGATTTTACATAGTAATTGGTTTTTTGAACTTGCAGGAGTTGTGGATTGTGGGCAACAATTGCGTAGTGAATTCTTGCCCATACTTATTTACTAAACTTCATTAAATGCCTTAACTCCTTTGCTGTGTTGCGGAATGTTGAGGGTTGTAATTCTGCTCTGACTTCAGTCCTTTCGCCTACAAATAAAATCGCAACCGTCCAGTAGGTGACTGGGAAAGCATGGTGCTTGTCAATTTGTTTAAGGCGGTGGTTGGGATTAATATTTCCAACACTCCCCCTTAGTCATAGTTGCCACCATTGACAATTCCCAAACAATATCTGAAATAAACAAAACTTTCACGTGCTAATGGCTTTGTGAAAATGTCAGCATATTGTTCTTGTGACCTGCAGTGTTGCAACACAATTTCGGCATTGTTAATCAACTCTCTGATAAAATTATATTTAGCATCAATATGCTTGGTCCTCTTGTGAAACACAGAATTCTTTGGCAATGCAATTGTTGATGTGTTGTTGCAGAAAATAGTTGTCTTTCCCTCTTGGTCATGGCGAAGATCTCTCAACACCCTTCTCATCCAAACTGTCTGGCACGCTGTTGTTGTTTCGGCGACATATTCAACTTCTACTGTTGACAGTGACACTATTGGCTTCTTCTTGGAGGCCCATGAAATGGCTCCAGAACCCAAATGAAAAACATATCCTGAAGTGTTCTTTCTGTCATCTTCACTTCCTGCCCAATCACTGTCAGTGTAACCAACCGGCCTGAAATCATCTGTTGCGGTGTACAAGACGCCATACTATTTTGTCCCATTGACATACTTTAGAATCATTTTCGCTTTTGCCAATGTGTTTGGGTGTCTCCATGAACCTCGACACCAAACTCACTGCATACATTATATCCGCCTAGTAGCAGTTAAATACATCAAGCTACCTATCATACTTTTGTATAATGTCGGATTGACATTACTGCTGCAATATTCTTTGCTCAAATTCAACCCCATGAGAGTTGGATTTGGTGCAGGCTTGCTATTCTGCATATTAGACCTCTCCAAAATGTCTGCTACATACTTTGCTTGAGAAATAAAAATTCCATTTTATGTTTGCTTCACATCGCTCTCTTTGATGGAGAGAGTAGGCTCACTGTCACATTTTTCGAAACCATTGTCCAACAAGTAGGCATCTATCCTGTTGTACCATGCACGTGGTGTTTGCTTCCGCCCATAAAGAGCTTTCCTCAACCGATACACTTTATCTTCTTGGCCTTCTACCTCATAACCAGGTGGTTGCGCAACATTCAATTCCTCTTTCAGCACTCCATTCAAGAACATTGATTTTACATCCATTTGATACACTTTCCATTTATGTTGTGTGGTAATCGCCACAACTATACGCATTGTCTCCATCCTCACGACTGGCGCAAACGTCTCTTAATAATCTCTTCCATGCTGTTGCTTGTATCCTTTGAGAACTAGCCTTGCTTTGTGCCTTTAAATCTTTCCCTCCATGTTGCTTTTGGTCTTATAGACCCACTTCACTCCAATGACTTCTTTTCCTTGCGGAAGGTTCACTAACTCCCATGTGTCATTATTTTCTATTGCTCTTATTTCTTCTTCCATTGTTGCAACCCATTTTTCTTCTTTGACTGCATCTTCAAAGTGGATTAGGTCATCTACATGACAAAACAAAGCAAATAATGAATTCATACTGGCACTGCTATCAACCTCATCTTGCTCATAAATTTCATTTAAATTTTTGAATTTTGGTCTTCTTGTGCTTGCTGAAGATGGGCTTGACATGTCACTTGGTGTTGCGCTTTGCGGCGTGCTTGGAGAAGCACTTGCTTTACTGTGCGACATTGTCCTATTATTTGTTGATGGTGTTCCTTGCTGCCTGCTTTGTTGAGCTTGAATAGGAGTAGAGGGAGTCACTGTTGAGGAATTACTTGTTGCTGTCGATTCCTCTTGGTCCTCATGTGGTATGCATGCTTTCACATTGATTGTCTTCTCTAAACTTTCATCCCATGCTTCCTCATCTATGAACTGCACATATTTGTTGATTATGGCCTTCTTGGTTAATGGATTGTATAATTTGTATGCCTTGGATTTATCATTGTATCCAACAAATATAAATTCTCCCCCTTATTGTCCAACTTCTTCCTTAACTCGTCTGGGACATGTGCATATGCCACACATCCAAAGACTCTCATGTGAGTGACACTATGCTTTCTTCCACTCCATGCCTCTTCAGGAACTACATTCTAGACGCTTTTGGTTGGACATCTACTCAAGATATATGTTGCACATGCAACAGCTTCAGCGCAATAATCATTTGGAAAAAAAATTTCCTTCAACATACTCCCTACCATTTCCATAATGGTCCTATTCTTCCTTTTTGCCACACCATTTTTCTGAGGTGTGTATCTTGTTGTAAATTGGTTGTGAATTCCATTCTCCCTGCAGAATCTAGGAAAATCATTTGAGATGTATTCACCACCTCTGTCAGTCCTAAGGACTTTGATGCAGTGTCCACTTTGCTTCTCAACAAGAGCCTTGTATTGGTGAAAGTGCTCAAACACTTCATTTTTCTATTTTAGGAGATATACCCATGTCTTCCTTGTGTAGTCATCTATGAAGGTCAATAAATAGTGGCTGTCACCAATTGATGGTGCCTGCATTGGTCCACATAAATCTGAATGGACAATCTCCAAAGGTGCCTTTTCCCTTACTGAATTTCCTACTGGAAATGTCTCTCTATGTTGCTTGCCTAAGATGCACCCTTCACATAGGCTGTTTGGTTTTTTTATGAGTGGCAAACCCTTCACCATGCCTTTCCTATGCAGCAAATTCAAACCTCCAAAGTTGAGATGTCCAAATCTCAAATGCCATAACCAATTTTCATCTTTGACCTCTACTTGATAGTTCACTTGTGTGATAGCTACATCTTTTCTTCCATCCTATTGTGAGTTCATTGATAGTTGTGCTTGTGCACCTTCTTCCTTCAAATCTAATCTTATCTTTAGGGGAAACATTCTATTGTTTGTCATCTGAACCTTTGCAATCAACTATCTGCTTGGAGGCCTATCCAAAATTGTGCACACGTCATTTTTGAAGAAGACATTGTAGCCATTTTGTATGAGTTGTCCAATGCTTATGAGATTATGCTTCAGACCAGGGACAAGGTAAACATCTGAGATGTACTTCTTCTCCCCCTTCTTTGTTAGGATATTAACTCTTCATTTTCCCATGAAAGAGACTTTACTATCAGTCCCTAATGTCACTTCAAATTTCACACTTTCATCTAGATTGGAAAACATTTCTATGTTCCCTGACATGTGGTTGTTACACCTTGAATATAGATACCATATATCACTTTGTTTTTCTTGTGCTACATTACAAGCTAAAAACATGCTTTCATGGTTCTAATTTTCTTTTGTGAAATTTTCACTTGGTTTGTTACTAATGTCATATTGCTTCTTTCTACATTCATTTGCATAATGACCATACTTCTTACAGTAATGACATTGGACTTGAGATTTATCATTCCTCTAGCCTTGTGCTTGATTTTGTCTTGGGCCTTAACTTGGATTTTGATTGCTGCCTCTTCCACTTGAGCTTGAAGGGCTACTTCTTCCACCTTTGTGTGGGCTTCTTCCTCTTCCTCTAGCATATGGTCTTCCTCTGCCTCGACCTTGACCAAAGGAAACTTGTGTCTTGAAGCCCTACTCCAATGAGGAGCTTGTTGCTCTATTCAGTCCATGTTCATGAGAAATCAGTGATTCATGAAGCTCATTCGCTGAGAATTGTGAGAGATTATTTATCTCTTCGATAGCCACAACAATGGCATCAAACCTTGCTGGCAAACTTCTCAAAAATTTCTCAACTATTCTCCTTTCTTAAGTGTCTTACCATGAGAACTAGTTTGAATAACCAACCCAATTACATGTGTAAAAAACGAGTCTACATTCTCATACTCTTTCATACAAAGTGTTTCAATATCTCTTCTTAACATTTGCAGTTTTGTTGTTTTGACTTTTGCCATGCCTTGATAGGCTATCTGGAGGGTGTCCCATGCTTTCTTGGATTTCGTTGCTGCTACAACCCTTAGGAAAATACTTTCATGGACTGCTTGGAAAATATAGAACGGTGCTTTTGAGTCATTCTTCCTGTTGTCCCTTAACAAATCTCTTTTTGCTTGAGATAAGGCATTGTATGTCGTTGCAACTGCTGGTTCTTGAACACCATTCTCCACCAAATCCCAAATGTCTTGAGAAGAAAATAGGGCCTTCATTGTAATAGCCCAATAATCATTAATTTTTCTATTAAACTGAGGTATCTAAGGATTAGTCAAACTTGTGCTTGATGTTGCCATTTCTGAGTGTAAAAAAAAATCTACCTGTTGGTAAATTCGCTCCAAAGGAAAAAAAACAATCTGCCCTCAAAACAATTGTTTTTTTTTTGTTTCACTAACAATATTTAACTTGCTCCGAGTGTTAAAAAAACACAACAAACCTAATGTCATTTAGGCCTCACTGAGGTTGCGGAGTAAACTTTTGTAAAACTCCCTAAAACTAGTTTTCACGCGCCCACCAATATTTCCTCCATGATTTTCTCCTCACAGACTCTCACTCTCTAACTTGCCCAACATGCCCAATGTTACAAATGAAATTTTCGTCCATATTTATCTTAACATACAAATTTGACATTAACACATGACAGAGAAAATAATTAATGTGCAGCATGGGAGATTTTGGTTTTCTGAACTAGCATGGGTGGTTTTACATAGTAATTGGTTTTTTGAACTTGCAGGTGTTGTGGAGTGTGGAAAACATTTGTGGAGTGAATGCTTGCCCATACTTATTTACTAAACTTCATTAAATGCCTTAACTCCTTTGCTGTGTTGTGGAATGGTCAGGGTTGTACTTATGCTCTCACTTCAGCCCTTTCGCCTGCAAACAATTGCGGAATGGTCAAGGTTGTACTAGATAAAATATGCACTGAATTGAAAAGAAAGAGATGTAGCTCTCAGGTGTGGCCTGCACCTGGAGACTACACTCACAAAACTTGAGAGATTTCTCTCGGTCACTCTATTACACTTCAATCAAAATATTACATCATTAAATACAATACTAGGAAATAGGAAGTTGTACCCAAACCCCATAACTATAGGAACTAATCCTAAACTAGGGAGAAAGTTACAACAATGTAACTATTTTCTCCATTAATAATAAAATAATATTAATTATTCTCAACTCCCCCCCTTAATGGAGAAAGGGTTCTCCTGAACTCCTAGCATCTTTCTAAACAATTCAAATTTCACTCGTGCAAGAGGCTTTGTAAAAATATCAGCCACATTGTCACAAGTTTTACAATATTTCAACAACATTTCATTTGCTATATTTTTTCCTAACAAAATGGATGAGTGTCTATATGATTGGTGTTTTTGTGAAACACTGGATTGTATGCTAATTTGATGGTGCTCTGGTTGTCCTTTTGATAGAAGTGGGTTGCTTCTGTTCTTTCCTGATCTTTGGAAAGTTCCAACCAGATGCTTCAATGTTGCTGCACACAATGCTGGATACTCAGCTTCACATGATGACGGCTACAGTACTCTGTTTCTTGTGCTCCATGCTATGACCCGGAACCTATGTTGAATGCATACCTGTGATGGAACCTCCGATCATCCAGGTTACCTGCCCAGTCTGAGTCTGAAAAACCTGCTAGAGTAACATTAGATACATCAGTGTATAAAATACCAAAATGAACAGTACCACAAAGATACCTCAACACGCTTTTTGTTGCATTCCAGTGACTTTCAAGCGGTTTCGCCATAAATTGGCTCAACACACTAACTGAGTATGCCAAGTCAGGTCTGGTTGTTGTAAGATATATCAGGCTGCCAACCAGCTATCTGTACATTGTGGCATCTACCTCCTTAGTGCCATCATCACTGCTTAATTTCAGATTCTTCTGCAAAGGTGTTGCTGCTGATCTACACCGATCCATCCCAAACTTTTCTAACAGATTTCTAGCATACTTCCCTTGGGTAAGAAAAGTTTGCCCAGTATTTCTGAATACTTCTAATCCCAAACAATAGTGAAGGCTTCCGAGATCCTTCATTTCAAAAACTTGTGCCATAAGCCTTTTGATTCCTTTGATTAAATCAAATGCATTTCCTATTATAATCATGTTGTCCACATACAAAGAAATCAAAACAATCTGCCCCTGATTATTGTACTTGGTATACAAATTTGGGTCATTTAAACTCCTATGGAAACCATACTCTATAAATAAAGAATCAACTTTTTCATACCAAGACCTGGGTGCTTGCTTTAAACCATATAAAGCCTTTTTTAATCTGCAAACAAGATGTTCCTGCCCCTGCTTTACATATCCTTCAGGCTGTACTAAGTAAATTTCTTCTTTTAAATCACCATTTAAAAACGTAGATTTAACATCAAGCTGGTGTAATTCCCAATTATATTTAGTAGCTAAAGCAATAAGTATTCTGATTGTATTTAGCTTTGCTACAGGTGCAAAAGTATCATCAAAATCTATACCTTCCTTCTGTGAGTATCCTTTTGCAACCAACCTAGCTTTTAACTTATCTATACTTCCATCTGCATTCATTTTTGGTTTAAACAGCCACTTGCATCCTATAGGTGTTTTATTCTTGGGCAGCTCAACTAAATCCCAAGTATCATTTCTAAAAATTGATTCCATTTCTTCATCCATTGCAGCTCTCCATTCCTTAAATTGACTAGCTTCTTTATAATTAGAGGGTTCTACAATGTTCAAAACTTTTGACATCAAAGCATAGTTTCTCAATTTCAATGGTAATTGAGTCTTCCTACCTGACCTCCTTGGTAGGGGAGGGCTTACCTCAAATTTGTTTTCCTCTGCAATAACTGGGCCTGCTTTTTCACCTTCTTGTTGTTCTTCTTCTTTCTCTTCTTTCTGCTCTTGTTCCTGCTCCCTCTCATCCTCGCTGCCAATCATCTCCAACATCAACTTTTCTTTCCTGTACCTGTTCATGAAAGACTACATCTCTACTTGCAAATGTCTTACGAGACTCAGGATTGGACAGTTTGTATGCGTTAAACTCTGTGCCATAACCAACTAGGATGCATTTAACTGCCTTAGGGTCTAGTTTCTTTCTATCAACTTTGGGTAAATGTGCAAATTCCTTTGACCCAAAGACTCTTAAGTGGTTTACTGCTGGTTTAAATCCATATAAGGCTTCAAAAGGGGTTTTGAAGCCAAGACACCTAGTAGGACTTCTATTTTTCAAATATACAGCAATATTTATTTCTTCTGCCCAAAAAATATTAGATAGACCCTTACCTTGCAGCATGCTCCTTGCACACTCCACCAAGGTTCTGTTTTTACACTCTGCAACTCCGTTTTGCTGTGGTGTATGCGACACTGTATATTGTTGAACAATCCCGTGAGTTTTGCAGTATTTCATGAATTCCTTTAATTTGTATTCTCCACCTTGATCAGATCGGAGAATTTTAATACTTTTTCCAAACTGTTTTTCCACCAAGGTTTTGAACTCTATAAAACATTGGAAAGTTTGACTTTTCTTTTTTAAAAAATAAATCCATGAATACCTAGTGCAGTCATCAGTAAATAACAAAAAATAGTATGCTCCCCCTAGCGACCTTGTCTGCATGGGACCACATACATCAGTGTGCACTAGTTCTAAGATTTTTGTTTGCCTCCTCCTATCATGCACAGGAAACTGTTCTCTGTGCATCTTTCCTAAGGCACAACCATCACAATTCAACTGAATGTTACGAAAGATGGGGAGACCTTCGACCATACCTTTCTTTTGTAACAACATAAGATCCTGTAGATTCAGATGACCAAACCTTTGATGCCAGAGTTGTTCAGTTGTCGACTCTCCTGCTAGCATGGCTTGCTTCGGTATACTTTTTGCATCCAACCTGTACAGGCTTCCAACTCGCATGCCTGTTGCAACAATTTCATTCCTGCAATCCTTTATCACACAGTGAGTCTTGAAGAATTCGACATGCATATCTTGGTCAGCCATCATGGATACAGATATTAGGTTTTTCTTTATTCTAGGTACATATAAAACATTTGAAAGATGACTAATTTTTCCATTTGGCAACTTAACTGAAATCACCCCATGACCTTTAATCTGATATCCATTATCATCCCCTAGATATATTTTTGATCCATTTATAATTTCTTCAAGACTGTCATAAAATTCCTTATTACCTGTCATGTGAGAGGATGCTCTGGAATCGACATACCAGATGTCATCTTCATTCGATGTTGAAAGGGCACAGTCGACTGTGAACAGTCGAAATTCATGACTGAAGTCTTCTTCTTCAAAAAAATATCCTCTGTGTTTTGGATTTACCTGTCTCCTCCTTGCCTCATCAACCTGCTTCTTATGATAACAATCTCTCTGTATATGACCCATTTTTCCACAATAAAAACATTTCTTTTCATAATGATTTGCAAGCATAGCTTTCTGAGAATGCGGATTCTTCTGTGCTGTTCCTCCTCTTTGCTTTGATTGCTGCTGTGACTGCCTTCCTTTAGATAGTCTTCGTTTTGCCATCAGCGTGAGATCGTCACTTTGGGGGTTCAGATTCAAGTTCTGTCGTCTGTCTTCCTCTTGCTGCAAGATCGCAGCGAGATCATCGAACATGGGTGCTTTCTCCCTTGCCGAGACTCCAGTGATGAAGGTTTGAAAATCATCACGCATCCCATTCATTGTAATTGCAACAAGATCTTCATCAGCCACCGCCACTCCAATGGTCCCCAATCCATCCTTAACATCCTTAATTCGCGCTACAAATGCAGTAGCAGACTCCCTTTCGTCCATCCTCATCGAAAATAGCTTGCTTTTTAGAGCCAAAACTCTGTTTGTATTCTGGGTCTCATAGAGATTTTTGATTTTCGTCCAGATCTCGGCGGACGATTTACAATCTCTGATGTGTGCAATGACATTGTCTTTCACAGACATCTTCAGCAGGACTTTGACTTTGTTTTCTTGTTTTTCCCAATCTTCCTTCTGTGCGGTTGCTGCCGGCTTCTGCTCGTCGCCTGTCACTATAGCCCAAGCATTCGCACCTTCGAGCAGAGTCTGGATCTTAAACTTCCAGTTCGTGAAGTTAGATCCGTTGAGTTTACCAGACTCGTTAAGGTAAGATTCCATCGTGTTACTCATTGTGAATCTACTTAACAACAACAACAAAAAACAATACCTGTCAGATCGATCTGTCACCTCTGCTACCGATCTGCAGTGTCTGGCACTCCTGCTCCAATGAGCAAATTCGGCGTTTCCAACACAGCCGAAACAATGATCTGATCACAATTGATCCGATCCACCTCTCCCGGATTGATCTGCCACTTCGCCGATCCTGCTTTCCTTGTAGATTGCCAACACGAAGTCGAGGTTTCCCGCAGATCTCCTCTGGCGCTTTCCCGATCTGTCTCTCCTAGACTGATCTGCACCTCCGCCGATCTGCTTCGTTTGCAAACCGCCAAACGAAGTTCACGCTATTCAGGGATCTCCTTGGCGTTACCCCGAGCGAAAAATCCGCGCTAATTAAAAATCACTTAGAATTTAATTGGCGCGATTTTCCCGGTAAAATCCGCGCTAATCGGGATTTCTGGCGCTTTAGCGCGATTTTTTCCTCAAAATCCGCGCTCTAGCGCGATTTCTCCCTCAAAATCCGCGCTAATTCTCTCTTCTGGCGCGACTGTCAGCGCAAAATCCGCGCCAATTAGCCTTTCTGCTCAGAAAAAAAATTTCCGAGTCCGAGCGAGGTGTTCTGCAGTCCACCTGCTCAATCGAGCATAGAGCTCTCGTGTACACGCACAACCACACACGCAATTCCGCCACACAGGCAAGCTAGCTTCTACAGGCACTTCAGCCTCATAGGTGACAAAGATTAGGCTCACTCAATCTGAGCTCTGATACCAAGATAAAATATGCACTAAATTGAAAAGAAAGAGATGTAGCTCTCAGGTGTGGCCTGCACCTAGAGACTGAACTCTCAAAACTTGAGAGATTTCTCTCGTTCACTCTATTACACATCAATCAAAAGATTACATAATTAAATACAATACTAGGAAATAGGAAGTTGTACCCAAACCCCATAACTATAGGAAGTAATCCTAAACTAGGGAGAAAGTTACAACAATGTAACCATTTTATCCATTAATATCAAAAGAATATTAATTATTCTCAACTATATCATGAAGTGCTTGACCAAATAGACCTCCAAAATAAAGCTTCTTGTTAAAATTATGAATTCTTCAACAATGAAAATAATTTTCAGATATTTACCCAAATGAATTTTATTACTTTTGTAAGAGCTTACCATGATTGTTTCAAATTATTTGTGCACAATATACCTTTGATAGTGATAGTGCCCTTTATTGGGTGAAAAATGGTGAAAGCACTAAAATGTTGTCATCCATGTATCTCAATTATGTTTTGGAGAAAACCCCAATATTTGTGCCATTTAACTCAAGGAAAAACTCTATTGTTCCCAAAAGTAACTGAGAATGAAATTGCAAATATCCCTAGCTAACCAACTGTTAGATTATGTTTGTCATTACAACATGAGTGAATTATAGAAAAATGCATCTTACAAAAAAATATAAGGAGCATTAAACGAGCGCGGTTTCTATGCCGACTGTGGGGTTTCTTATCCATTAAGCAGCAACTACAGTGCTCGATGATGTAGTGAAAAACAGAGAGATGCGTGATCTTTGATACAAGCAAGACTTTAATTGAGGGTCTATCTAAGAAAGGCCATAGAAGCATTGAAGCTTTTGCATGCAATGCTAAAAGAAGATTTCTTATTTAATATCAATACTTGCAGTGTAAAGAAGATTTCTTATTTAATATCAATACTTGTAGTGTCTTGATAGATGGATTTTGTTTAAAGTATTAGGTGCATGAAGCATATATGCTCGTTATCTTAGTGACAAAAAATAAAATCTCGTACAGAACGTTGTGTGAAGCAAATCCTTTATTATATCTATACCTTATTAATCGATGACACTAATTCTTAATTCTCACCCCTGAAATGCAATTTCTGTGTGTACGGGCTCTTTAATACAAGAAAACGAAAGGTCTTCCTTTTTTTTGCGTAAATATTGTTGAATTAATGGAACTTTTCGTTCAAGAAACATGCTATTTATTCACATAGGTTTGTTGCTAACAGTTCAGAGTCTCGTCACAATCATCAACACAGGATTCATGCGACCAAAAGGGCTAAGGAAACGTTTTTATATTTGTCTCTGGTACTAGAAAAGTAATACGGTAGTGATGGAGTCTATTTTCAGTCGTCATGTCAACTCATTAAATCTGCACAACTTGTCCTCTACTAACTTTCATTAATGATAAAATGAGTTACATTGGAAGATTCTTGGATCTCGTATTAGACTTAGTATTCTCCTCTTACCACTGATACAATATCCATGGAATAGAACCAAAATATCCGAGAGAGGAAAAACTACATATTAAAAAAAGAAAAAGCCAAAATTAAATTGTCACGGATTATATAAGTTAGGTGGAAAATTTTATCAATATGATACATATGTAAGTTTCCTAAAATTCTATCTGCAAAATCTCAAACCTGCATCTTTTGTAATATAAATAGACAAAAGTATTGTGTGCATCTTATTGTATGTCTGAATTTTTTCTTATAAATTGTGAATTAACTTCTGTAGAGTAGTAGAATAGGTTTGTGTCTTGTGATTTTGAAAAAACTTTATGAACAATTGTAAATCTACACCATAATTTCTACATCGTATCAGAGCAGGAATTTAGAATTTGTTTCTTAGGAGGTTTGAATTTGCAGTTCATTATAACAAGATCTCTTAAGAGTTGAGAAGATGACCCTCAAAATATTGAGGCTAGAGTGTTCCTTGGAAGGAAACTCTAATTTCATTGAATGGAAGGATCACATGGAGGAGGTATTTGATGACAATGGATTGCTAGAATACATCAAGAGAGATGTTACAAAGCAAGTAGAATAAGATGCCCAAGACATTTCTCATTGGAAGAAAGATGTAGCCAAGGCGTGGAGAATGATATTGGAGGGAGTACTGGACCACATTGTGAGCAATATCCATGGGAAAAAAAATCCTTATGCAATGTGGTAAGCACTGAAAAATCTATTCTAAAATAGTAGTGACCACAAAAAGTTGGTGCTCAAGGATAAAGTTTGAAATATCAAGATGTAGAATATAAAACATTTTGACCACTTCCAATATACATTGGGGTTTCAACCCAAAGAATGCATTACTATCCCAAGCTCCTTTGTTGTGATACATCCACCTCCTGATCCTTGTCAAACAAGCTAAAAGCCTCCATGAACTTATACATAACCTCCATCCCATATTCCTTTAGTAGATAAAACCCTTCTCTTATTTTTTGACCATGCTAATCTACCATCCATCCCATATTATCTCATGAGCCTTGTGTAAACCACCAATTCATTCAAGGATGGGGATTTTTATGCATACTTTAACCATATTTGTTAGATACTTTCCCCCTTGTCTTACTTATGGTGTCTTGAGTTGGCCTCCTCTAAATATGCCCCAATCTCCTTAAATTATTTGGATGGTAGCCTTTGAATGCTAACCCCATTTTACTGGAGATCCTTGACATGTCCCTTGAAATTTTGATTCAGCCCCATGATCTATTTTATGTTAGTGAGTCAAAATCTTTAGATTTCTTTGCCACATATCCATTCATGACGGAACACTATACCACTAGTTTTAAGAATCTTGTGGTTACTATCACTACAATAAATGTATATTGTGTTTTAGAGGAGACAAGAATTGTATATTTCCCTCTGGGACACTCCAAAAATATTTTGATGCACCCTATTTCTCTAACACTCTAGTCTACTTTATGACCTTAATTCCCATTCCATGTTCATCCATGTGGACACACTTTATTATGTTTTAGGACAACCTAATGTCCTTTTCAACTCCCTCTCATCTTCCTTGTGAGGTTTTATAGGACTTGTGTATCCAACAAGAAATTTGGGAGATGAATACCATCAAGGTAGAAAGTCAAGGGGTTTTCAAGCCATTTATTTAGGGTTCCCACTAGTATAGTCCCACCATATGATCAACCCAATCCCTAAATTGGGGTCTAGTGCTATTTCAATTAATTATTAGATGATCACGGTGGGCCATAATTCTAAGTTAAATTTTATGACTCTTCATAGGATATTATTGGAGATACTTGAGGAGAAACCTCCTTGTCTAAAGGGTTAAGGAAGGATTTTGACATCAATATCAAACCATCAACCATATCCTCAACATATCAAACCATCAATCAAGAATACAATTGAGGTGAAGCATGGGCATCCTCTGTGGCGCACGTTGTTCAGGATATATATCAATTTTTGAATGCCTCTACACTCCACCAACTATGCATCAATAAAATTTTGGCTTTCCCCACTGTCCACCAAGATGGATACAGGTTGTCCCTGCATTGTGCCTATGATTGCCAAAATTGCAAAATTAGGGTTTTCCATGTCAAAATTTTAATTCAATACTGACCATGCATTGGAAGGCCATTAACACAATAGTAAGACATAAAAAATGAATAATTGACACAATTACAAAATATAATACATACATTCAATTTTATATCACAAGGTATCTAGATGCTAATTAAGCAAGTTCACATGAAGAGAGAAAGGAAATGTCATGATACATTGTTCAATTTGTAATCAAGAGAATTATCTTGGATAAGGGAGAAGTAACATTTAGTTTCTTTCTCATATATAAAGGAAAAATTATGAAGCAATGTCAAATTCCTTTTGTTAAGAAATGTTGTTGTAAATGATGTTAGAAGGCTTGCATTGTAGGCAAGACCCTCACACCATACTAGATTGTCTTAACCAAAGCATGTTAACCATGTCGAGGGATCTCAAATTTCATGAGAATATTCAATGAGTGACCATAAATGAGGGGTATCAAAGTGGCTAATAATCATAGTTTATGGTGGATTATTGTCATCGTACATAACATCCATGGTCCAAGTCATTTGCTTGGTGCCCAATGTTGTTGAATCATTGTATTTCATCATGGTAGCATATCTTTCCTTTTTTCAAGAAACAATATATTGAAAATAAATTAAGTTACATCTCATGCAAATGTTCAATATTGTTGTGTTGTGAGTGATTTTCATGTTATATGTATCGTATACCTATAATCACTTATCTCAAGCCTATTTTAAGAAATAAAGGAAGAGGTGCAAGGCCTTTCCATAAGGACTCCCACCAACTCCTCTCCTCATAACAATCTTTCAAATGTTGGCCCATAAATCAAACACATGCCCTTGTTTCTCTAGTTTGGAAACCCTTGGATGGATTTGACAATGAACTCCTCCCAAACACTACTTTAACCATCTATTGAATGCCTTTGATTGGTATGTGTAAATGAATTTGATTGATTCCTGGAGAGGTGTGAAATCTAATTTTTCATTGACATAATGCAAACACGAAATTTAACCCTAGGTAGTCAAAATTTCAGCCTTACAAATCTCTCATCCAATATTAAATACTTCACTAATTAGTTGAGTGGTAATATTCTTCAAAACATATTAAATATTAGAGGCATTCATATTAATAGAAAAAATAAGAATAGTATTTAATATTAAGTTATAATGCAAGTAGCTGCCAAGTTGACATATGAGACCCCCTTGTTTGTGAGATAAGGGATTCCCTCCATTTATTGCTTTAACTATTTAATCTATGGAGGTGTACATACCTTAATTTCCTTTGGATCCAAACGTGTGACCTTTAAAGAGGAAACACTTTAACACAAATCGAACAAGTAAATACAAACTTAATTTGTATATGTGTCAAAGTTATTTTGAGAGTTGTATGGCACACTTAATTTTGTATAGAAGTGAGGGAATACTTGAAGGGTTGATCACAACAAACATGTATAGTCAATTATGATTATCATAGGTATATTAGTTTGGTTTTCCCAATCCAGAACTTGCACACTTTGTTACTACTGTTAAAGGCATGTCATGATGGTTTACTAGTTTAACATCATGTACATTTAGTTGTGTCTATTAAAGGCATGTGAGTTCAATGACAAAAAAAATGGTTTGTCAACTTGGTCAGCTTAGTCAATTATGTGTTAATCATCTCAATGAACAACATATGAGGTCAATTAGCTTAGTCATTGACATATGCACATTCCATTGTCACTATTAGTGACATGTTAGGTTGGATATTAACATGTATTTTTGATTAACATTATCTAGGAGATTAACCATATCAACATGTATGTTTGACTACAATTATGGGAGGTATGTTAGATAGGTCAACCCCATCAACAACATTTATGTTCAATTGCACGTGTTAGAGGCATTAAAAAATGGTCACTTCATTAGTAACATGTACATTTTGGTTATCACTATTAAAGGTGTGTTAGGTTGGTTAACTTGATCAATGACTTGTATGTTTGGTTACAATTATTAAAACCTCACTTGATTGTTTAATGCAGTAAATGGAGTGTAAGTCTAGTTACCATTGTTGAAGGCATGTTTTGTTAGTTAACTTAGTTAACCTCATATACGTTCAACTATGATTGTTAAAGCCATCCAAGGCTACTAAACCCATTTAAAGTAGTGCATAACATCGACGCGGGCTTTCTTATTGCGTTGTGTGTGAGTATAGTGTGTTATTTGTTTTGTAGGTCAAAGATTTTTCATTAATCAAAAAGTATGTACAAGGGTGTCAAAATGCATGTGGCCTCACCTCGACGAGGTTTGTTGACCAATGTTATTACCATGGACTGAATTGCCTTCTTAAGGGGGTTGCTTATTGAATATGGGGCTATGTCTGAGTCTCAAGTGACTTTAATAGAATAAATTCCACTTAGTTGTGATTGCTGAGCCAAAGGTGTGCTTCATAACTATTGAGACGCTTCTACCATATTGCAATGTCTCAAATCAAATAATCTCGACTTGCTTGTGTTGATCGAAAATATTTCAATCCAAAAGACAAATGTATGTCAAATAAAGTTAAATATCCTAATGCTTATTGACCCACACCACCAACCTTCCTAAATTTATCTCCTTGCTTGTGATTGTTTATCTATCTCAGAATGGCCATAACTAACATGATATTTTTCTCGTGAAAGCTTTGAAATGTTTATGAACAAGATATTTTACCTTATGTACTTTACTTTTGTGATATTATGCATTACATTGATATAAATTTTATCTTGACCTAAAGCTTGAGTTCTTTGAGTTGGAATCATTTTCTACTTAAAACGTTGGAGACAAAAATCATTCATATGTTAAGCATAGTTGTAACTGTTTCTTATTAGTGAAATGTTTTCCCAAGATTTACAGGAGAAAATACTTTTGTTGGCAATAATTTTTTCTAACAAATTCTTTCTCCTAGGATCTTGTGAATTCAAAAATTTCAGTCTTGTTTTTTGTTCTGTTCTAACTAGATATGTAACATTGCATTTAATATGGACATCCATGAAAGAAAGTGAATAGGGGCTAAAGTTATTTGAAGGAAGTACTCTACCTGGCTGAAAAGGATAATATCTTATGAGAACCTGTGTTTGATTGGAACTTTGTTTATGCATTTTACCGAAGGAAACCTTTAGGATCTTATGATTTGGACAGTGCTAGGGTTTCTTCTTCTAATACTTGGGCCTTTAAGCTTATTAGGATTAGGGCATCTTTAGCAAGGCATTTAGGGCTTCATGAATTTATGCATTTATTGCTTTGAACAATGCTAGGGCAAGAGAGTTCGACATTACATGTGCCTAGGACGGCTTCATGGTAAGGCTTCTTCATGCATCATAGATCATGCATGTTAGGCATGGAATCCCCCCACAACATGTTTTGGGGCTCAAAACCCAAGTTTTGAGTGATATTATTGTAAAGATCCACGAATTGCGGGTGCGAAATGTATGTTAGAGTCATAGGGCTGTCCGCCCTAAGTTTGAATGTAATGTTGGGCTAGCCATGGTCCACAAACCATGGGATTTTCTAGATAGAGCGAGGCTCTGAGTTGTAAAGATATCATCATCAATATGGAATCTAATGGATAGAATGAGATAGAGAAGCATATAAGAAGAATCTAAGTGTGCCTTGGGTCGTAGTAGTAGGAAGAGGCTCTGCAGTTGAGTGCGTAGAGGCCTAGTAGAGTCCACAGCTGAGTGCACAGACACTTGCAACTGAGTTCGCAGGGTGGAGTTGAGTCTGTAACCAGAGAAAAGATCAATAAAGAAAGGTTTTGTTACCAATTCTATGCATATGTTATGATTTATTACATGTTTGATATCAATTGCAATTATACTGTTTATTTACCGCGCGCACTTATATGAATTGTGAATATTATTAAGTATAACTGAAAGCATACAAATAAGCTAAGTTAAAGAACTAACATTGGATGATTAGTACGAACTTGGGTAATAACATTGTTCAGCCCCTGAGTAAGGTTGCGCGAAGGCAGTATCTTAGGCTACGAGGTACAGGAAGGTGCGCGTAGCAACATCCGTAACTGCAGACCACTTGAAACCATCAAACATCTCTAGGGTGTAGAAACCTAGTTCTAGTACCCTCCCATACTACTTTGGGTGAGACCTCAATCTGCGCTCTGAGGACTATTGCTGAAAGGGCTAGAGTACCAGGATTTGTTTGGCTAAATCAACTTTGAACCTGGGTAAGGCCCCAACAAGCCAATAAATGGTTCTGCTGCCAGGACCAGGATCTGCATAAGGGATGTTTGATGTCGTATCACTGGAATCCAACAAATAAAGAAATTGAAGGGTGATTGGATAGAAAGATTCACGAGTTTGCGGCACAGGAAAACAGGAATCTACGAGTATAAAAGGAGCAGTGGTTAGATCGCTACTTATATACAGAAATCCACAAAATTTTCTTTGCATCCTTCCCCTCTGAGTTGTATGAGTGGATCGCGAAGCTAGCAGACGATCAGGGAAGGTGTAGGCTCGATAAACCGATTGTGTGGACTCCAAAATTGGTGTGCAGTCTGGAAGCATAGGAAGATAAGATCGTGCGCGTTGTGGACCATTGGCTCGATTGAATTATAGGAGGGTTTATCACCAAGTTCGCGATAGACACAACAATCAGCTACAGCGAGGCGAAACAATGCTTCCTTAAAGGACTGCGAGGTAAGTACATTAAATCGTTGAACACTTGGATTAAAAAGCTATTGTGTGAAAAGTGGGTTATGAAAATAAATTGATGTTTAGGGCTACGCGAAGTGGGAGGATCTATTGAAAAGAAGGCAACACAGAGATAGAAAATAGCCCCTTGATTTTGCGGCGGGGGGAATGAGAGGAAGAGCTTGCGAAAGTTTCTTCGAGAAGTGTGATTAGTCTGATAAGGTAGGGAATTCTGCACATACCACCCCCACCTACAACGCCACCAGTTTCACCATCGTCAACCCCATCTCTGCCCACACCACCTCCGCTACCACCACAGTTCAATATGGCGAGTGCGATAAAATTGCCTGTATTAACAAGAGTAGGGAACGAAGATCCATACCAATTTTGGTTCATAGTAAAGGCTGTATGGGAAGCACAGGGAGTCGTCAATGACAATATAAAGAAGGCAACACTGGTGAGCGCGTTGCAGGATTATGCACTGAAATGGTACATTAAGCATTCTAATGACCATCCAAACGCGGTGATCATAGATATCTACGCCACACTGAACATGGAATTTAGTAGGCCAAAATCAGAGACACAGTTGATTATCGGGTTTAAGGAAATTGTGATGCTTCTAGGTGAGACCCCATGCGATCTAGATCAGAGACTGAAGAGTATGATTCACGAAGCCAACATGACCTTGACGGATGAATAGCACAACACATGGTTTGTAGTGTCATTAACACCACATTTAAGGATGGCACTGTCACATCAAAAGATATCCACCAAGGCCGAAGCTTTGGAGATTGCAATGAGACTCCATAAAACTCCAATACAAGATCCTGGCCTGGGAGTCCAACAAATACACATGCAACTGCAAAATTTGTGGCTCGAAATGCAGAGTTTGAAATAGGACAAGACAACTCGGCCAGAGGTGTGCGAGGAGGTATGGTGCATAAAATGCAAAGACCAGGGGCATGGCAAGGACCATTCTCCAGTCTTCGCAAACTACTTGGCGAGAGGAGGGTCCATGCCATTAAGACCAGAGGCACAAGAAGGACCGAGTGCAGTGCCTGCATTATGGTGTGTGATCTATCAGATAGGAGGAAAACACACTACATATAATTGTCACCTAATACAAAAGTATACGCAGATGTCCCAACAATTATTTTGTAATTTCTGCAGGTCGGAAGGCCATGATAAGCGCACCTGCAGAAGTTACGAGCTAATGATGTATCAAAATCCTGCCTATAGAGTGCAGACCAAAATGAGAGCCCTCGATCCAAATGCAGGGATGGCGCGCGCTAAATTTCAGGGCCGCAGACGAGGTTGAGGTGGAATGGCACCAGGAAGGGGTCGCAAACAACTGATCTGTTACAATTGTGGAGGTCCAGGGCATTATGCCCGCAATTGCACAAATCTGATGAGAGCATCATGTTTATATTGTACCCAATTTGATCATGAGATGGAGGATTTCCCTGCAATGATAGCGAGGTTGCGCGATAAAGGAGTACTCCAGCCTCCCCCGACTCAGAAACTACAAATGATGAGGTTTGGGTTGTGCGACAAGGACCCAACTGTAAACATTGTGCTCCAAAGCGGTATCATGACAGGAGATGACAAAGGTAAGCAACCTGAAGAAAGTGCGTGGGTTCGCAAGGCTCCTACAAAGGAATCTGAATTTGATTTGGAGCATGCGAAGGAGACATTCGTGGAAGCTAAGAAGAGCTTCACAGAGGCCTCCACTTTAGGTAGTAAGGATCAACTAGAATCGAGGAGGGATCACTCAATCCTCGAGGGAGTGAAAAGAGTACAAGAACTCATCACTATATGTGCTAGGTCAGTAGAACCACGCGTAGTTCGGAAGTTCGGAAAGCATGCATTGCAAATAGGAAGGGAAATGATACTGACTACGCACATCAAAGAATATGAAATGGATCAAGTGATTCTAGATTTAGGATCAGATGCAAACATACTGCCAAAGAAAACATGGCAACACATGGGTAGGCCTGCGTTGCAGTGGTCTCCTATTCAATTACAAATGGCAAACCAGTAGAAGATCCTATAGATGGGAAGATTGCAGGGGATAATAGTAGACATTGAAGGTGCGAGCACACTTGAAGATTGCGAGGTGATAGATATTGTCGATGACAGCAATCCCTATCCCATGCTACTGGGAATAGATTGGGCCACTGATCTGAACAGAGTGATAAATCTGAAGAAGCACAAAATGATTTTCGAAAAAAAGTCACTACACATAGTGGTACCTTTAGACCCTGTGGAAGGATCGTGCTACATAGAGCTAGTGCACAACGACGAGAGCAAGGACGAACTAGACTATCTCTACAAGATAACTTCTCAAGAGTAAGATTGGGTGAATCCAATAGCAGATGGCAAAATTTCGTGGGAGCGCGAAAGCTCCTAGACTTTGGATTCAGATGAAGAAATAGAACGATGGCAGAACTAGTTACATGAGGTAACCACACTCAGTTGCAACATGATGGTAAGATCACTGCATTGTGTGAAAACCGAGGTGAGAGATCTTCCTATGTATGACGGATTGACCACGAAGGATTAATTCCTGAACAAATTTGAAAGAGAAGTGCTAGAATAACAACAATTCAATGCTCTGAAATGGGCACTACACGATACACCTGCAAGTTTGTGGGGTACGCATTAGAGAAGCTTTGAGGACTGGCGCGGATGCAGAAGGATGATACACCTATGATTTGGGAAACCGTAGATGCGGTTAGCAAACAAGTATGAAGGATGGGATGATCGATGTACGCACCTCACGAAATGGACCAAGGTCTACGGCGAAGAGCTACAACCTAAATGGGTGCATTTGTTCTGTCATACCCATGAATTCGTATACTGAGACAAAGCTCCACCGTGGTATGAGCGAATGGGATATCTTGCAAAAGGGATTTCTGTTAACTTTCACATTTGAAGATCATTGGTGGGATACTGTTGATGATGCGCTACAAGCAGTAAAAGCAACTATCTTTAAAATACCCCGGGAGCCAATGGAAGTACTTCAGTCGGAATGGGCGACATAGCTGAGTTGCGTGCTGGAGTGTTACAATGTAAATGTTGAGGAGGATGATGAGGACCCACAAAATATTAAAATTCCAGAAATAGAAGGCTGTTGCGAGGTTGGCGGACCATTGGGGATCCTAATTTCATCGTGTCACTAGAAACAAAGCAACTAAATATTGGAATGTAGGCAGAATGAAAGTATGAAATGCTTGGAGACTATTGGGATGATGCCTTGGTGGATAAGGTCGCTAAGTTACTCCGCGAATAACAAGACTTATTCCCGACCAAAATTACAGATTTAAAAGGGATCCTTGGCAACTTAGGGATGATGAAGATCATCCTAAAACCCGATGCAGAGCTGGTTAAGTAGAGACCTTACCGCTTGAATCCAAAATATAAGGAAAAGGTCCGCGTAGAATTAGACAAAATGTTTGCAGCTAGAATTATTGAGCTAGTGGAGAAAAAGCAGAAGGGTGAAATAAGAATATGCATGGACCTCAGGAAGCTAAACGATGCCTGTGTACATGACCCAACCCGACATCGTTCACAGATGAAGTATTGGAAAATTTCGGTAGACAAGAAGCATACTCGTTTGCGGATGGTTTCTTGGGGTACCACTAAATTAAGATTGCGTTGGAAGGAGGGAGAAAAATGACCTTTGCAACAGAATGGGGCTACTTTCAATACATAGTTATGCCGTTTGGATTGAAGAACACACTATCCATCTTTTCGGGCATTGTTTTTGCCACGTTTAAAGAATACATCCATAAATTCTTGGAGGTCTATCTGGATGATTGGACTGTCTTTAGATTAGTTAAGCACCATGTAGCAAGCTTACTCTTGATGCTGGATACTTGCCTACAACACCAGATTGCACTGAACCTTAAAAAGTGCACATTCATCATTCCCTTAAGAAGGGGACATGTGGTCTACAAGTAGGGGCTGATGGTGGACCTTGGCGAAGATTGTTGTTATTCTAAATATGGAAGCATTGCGAAGCATTGAACAGCTACGTGCTACCTTGGGACACACTGGGTACTACAGAAAATTTATCAAAAGCTATGCCCAAATCACCGCGCTAATGGAAAAACTATTGAAAAAGGATGTTATATTTTGCTAGAATGACGATTTCATGAAAAGTTTGGATGTCTTGAAGGGGAAATTGGACTCCGCTCCAATCATGGTCTTCCTGAAATGGGATGTGGAGTTTCATGTCCATGTTGATGCATCATGTATTGCGCTCGGAGTAGTGCTCACACAGGAGGGCGGGGAAGGCTTGGATCAACCTATTCCATTTGCAAGTTGGAGGTTGTCCAAAGCAGAGAAGAACTGTTCCAACACCGAGCGCGAGGGGTTGGCGATGGTGTACACGCTCCAAAAATACCAACACCATGTGCTCAGAGGACATTTCAAGATGTATACCAACCATTCTGCGCTAAAATACCTGGTCAATAAGCCTGTGTTGGGGGGGTGCATATGCAGATGGATATTATTATTCCAAGAATATGATTTTGAGGTCGCAGTAAATTCGGGACGCCTTAACATAGGACCAGATCATTTATCGCTCATTGAGATGGGCGAGGAACCCACTAATTTGGAGGATGGATTACCTCATGCACAACTATTTTCGGTGTGTGTCGTGGATGGGCACTTCGAAGATATAATCCATTTTCTGACAATAGGGACTATGCTGAAGGAATACTCCATCCAACAGAAGAAGTAATTGGTGGTGCACGCGTCGTATTGTTTTGTCATCGTGGGACACCTATACAAAATGGGAAATGATGAGATATTGCGAAGATATGTACTTGAACTTGAAAGAAGTCAGATCCTCACGGAAGCACATGGGGGTGCTGCAGGAGGACACTATGCAGGATGACCAACTGCACAAAAGATTCTCCGTGCAGGGTTGAGGTGGCCAACCATGCACCAGGGTCTAAAAGCGCACTCTAAGGCTTGCGATATATGTCAAAGGACTGGAAAACCATCACAGAGGGACGAAATGCCATTAAATCCACAAATGAAATTGCAAACATTTGAAAAATGGGCAATCGACTTTGTGGGACCGATCAAACCTCAGGGAAAGCCAAGCGCGTGCTACATCATCATCACAATAGAGTATCTGACATGATGGGCAGAAGCGCAATTAGTCAAAGACTGTACAACTGCGAAGTTTTTGTTCGAAAATGTGTTAACACACTTTGGCTATCCGAAAATATTAATGAGTGATCATGGAACACATTTCCTAAATGAAACTATCAATGTGCTCAGAGAAGAATTCC
>APFE031213395.1:0-14090 GCA_000404065.3 Pinus taeda
GGAAATAGAAACAAACCAGCTAGGGTGATGGTAGCTTATCTCTCAAAAGAGATGTGGTGTCTACATGCCTCTGAACTGTTCTGAACTGTGTTACAATGAGGCTCGAAGTCCTATTTATTATTAAGAAACAATGGAAAGCCCTTCACATTCCAAAACCTAACCCTAGAAGATGAAACGCCAAATTGTGGGCCCCATTTTTGGGTAAGTTGGTACATCAACTTCCCGGGGTCGCGAATTGGTCGTATTATCTCCGTTTGATGTGCATGATAGCCCGTTGGAAAGATCTCTCCAAGGACTACAACAAAAAAGATGGTTTTTGGACAAAGAAATACCTGGCGGTATATTTCCCAAAAAACATCGTTTAGGACCTCAAAACGGCTCCGGAAGTTTAGGACCTGAAAAACTGCTAAAAATAGTAAATTGTGCTATAATTAAGGAAACTAAAAAAACTGAAAGAGACAGTTGTGGGGGTCCAAATGGGATAGGTGGGTGGCCACCAACATCCACCTGGATCACCCAGAAATGTAAGTCATGCTCAGCAAAGGTTTAATTAGCGGGGTACAATACAAGCTAATTTGTTAGGTGCCCATTTACAATTATCATGTTTCTGACCCTACAACTAATGTAAGCATCAGTAGTGGTCAACTAAGGTCGCCATAATATTAGAGGGTATCCATTAAAATTGGTTTTGGGTTAGATGACAAGGAATTCACTGGGGTCCTCCCAAGAGTCAATGGAGACCCGTTAGAGGAAATTTCAGCCAAGAAATTGGCTTCAAAGGAAAATTAATAAAATAAAAGTTATGAATTTTGGAGGGAAAAGAACAAAACTACTTCTTCTTTTTTTGTTTTACTTTTGGCTTATCGCATTATAGGTTTACTCAAATTCTGAGTGTATACACTCAATCGATGCGGAGTTAAATTTCACATCCAATGTATACCCATTATGCATACTTTTGAGAAGACCCACATTGATAAAAATTGATGGTACATTAGAAAAAAATGTTGAACACACTTTTTTAATGTATCTTCAATTTTTACAAGTGTGGGTCTCCTCAAAAGTATGCATAATGGGTACTTGTTGCATGTAGAATTTAATTCCACATCCAACAATTGTATACGCTTCAAATTTGAGTAAACCTAGAAGGAGATAAGCCAAAAATACAATTAAAAAATTGTTTTTTATTTCCTTTATTTTCCATCCAAAATATTTACATGCACCTATTTTTAAATTTAACGAAATTTGATTTTTTTACATATTATGTACATGAAAATTTTATGGGCACTTTTCAGCTGAAATTTCCTTTAATAATCAAATCCTCAATAACTCCATCAGTGGCTAATGTGGTTATGTCTGCAAGTTGCAGCCACATTGCAACACTATGGTGGAGTTTTTCAAGGCTCCTTAAAGGTAGTATTTCATCATAGTTTCGTTAGTCATGACATTGATTTCAGCCCCAAGGTCAATTGATTCATTGGGGACTACAATATTGTTAATGTGAAAATCCACTAATGAGCTACCAAGATCCAAGTACTTTTGGGAGACAACCTTCCCAAGCATTAGGTTAGAAAACTTACCAAGAACATTGATAATGGGGTCATCTCTTTTTCTTCATTCAGGCCTCTTGAAATAATATTCCCTAATAAGCATTTAATAAATGGGAAAATATTTGATGGCATGGAGAAGGGGTATTGATGTAGGTGCATTAGGCCGAGCACTAAAAAGTGATAAGTTATTAAAGTCATTCCAAGAGCCTAGCAATGTGATGGATTGGTCACATGTCAAGGCTAGAACATTTTAAAGTTTATTTTTTAAAATTTTTTGATATTCAGTTAAGATTAGTTAGTAATATATAGTTAAAAGAAATGATTTTATAGTTAGTAGCTAGTTAAGTCAAAAGAAAGTTGGTTCACATCCATGAATTCATTTCTTGGACAGTCGATTTTGAGTTTTTTGGGAAGGGGAGAGGAGGAACATTTTTGGGTGTTGTAAATTTTGGTGTGAGATTGAAGTTAATTTAACAACATTTCTTAGAGTAGTGGTTTTTTTGGCGACAAACTAAATCTATAAGTGACTGTGAGACAGTTATTTGCTTATGTGTTTGTGAGGTTTATGAACCATAATATTAATATCAAGAGATTGAAATTGATTTGGTCTTTAAATTATTGTGTTGAATGAGGAATTTTTGCACTGTTTTTTCTCTGTTATTTACATTTAAATGAGACACAGAGAATCATATTCAGTTAATATTTTAATCTAGTACTTTTGCATCCAAGATTGTGTATTGGAAAGAATCATTTTACATTTCAAATCCGAGTATATAGAGCACTCTGTATCCAGCAAACAAAAGAAAGAAAATTCATAAAAGAAAATCATCACCAATTATGCAGGTCAATTTCTGATCAAAGGAAGACGAATTTCAAAATTATGGCATATGGGTTTTGTTGAGAGTGGGGTCTATTTGGTAACCCACAAGTGATTTCCCAACAAGATCTTGAATTTGGGAGTTACGAAGGGATCTTTAAAATTTGTTTTACAGACTCCGTGATTTAAAAAAAACAATATGTTCTTCCTACAGCAACATCATAGTTTGTTGTGAGAGTCTGTAACAACACTGTAGTTTGTTGTGAGAGTCCTATAATAGCACTATAGTTGGATATGAGACTCTGTAACAAAATTGTAGTTTGTTGTGAGATCATGTAACAACACTATAGTTTGTTGTGAGAGTCTATATCAACATTGTTGTTTGTTGAGCGGGTCTATAACAACATTGTAGTTTGTTGTGAGAGAAAACATTTGTTGTTCATCCTATAAAAAAATTGTGGTTTGCTAAGATAGTAGCCATGAATTTGTGGTATCAAAGCAGTTACTCTTCCTGAGTGAAAATGGAGGTAGGAAGAAGAGGTTGGGGCAGACTTGTAAGGGGAGTAGTAGATGAAGGACTACGAGAGGAAATTCGAAATCTGTTAACTCACTTGGCAACAGTGGAAGCCAGAAGGTGTAGGGATCCTGACGGTGGAGATGATAGTGAGGGTGAAATAGTGGCAATGACAGATGGTTCAGAAGATGAGGCATAAAAAATTAAACTATTGAAATCAATTTTGATGGCTAGGAGTAAACTGATAACAGAACTTTCTAATTACGATGGCATCTTGTCCACATAAGCCTTGTTAGACTAGATAAGCGAGTTCGAAAAATCTTTCGAATATGAGGAAGTTAGTGAGAACAATAAATTAAGGTTTGTTATTACCAAGTTGAAAGGACATGTAGCACTGTGGTGGGACAGTGTGCAGGCAGAAAGAAGGAGACTAAAGAAACATTAGATTAAAAAATGCGACAGGATGATTGCTAAGATGAAAAGAAAATTTATGCCGAAAGATTACCAGATTGCCCTTTACAGGCAGATGCAGAATTCAAGACAGAGAGGGATGACCGTCATAGAATACACAAAAGTATTCTATAAAGTGAACTTGAGGGTTGGGTATGTTTAATATACCCCTAAGAAAACATCAAGGTATGTGAATGGTCTATAGATGGAAATCCTTAGACGAGATCAACATTATTTCCCCTAAGACTATAGAGGAGGCATATCAATATGCTTTGAAGGTGAAAGAAAAGATTACCAGGAAGCAAAATGCAAGAAGAAGACATGGTTCCAACAGAAGAAAGGGGTAGTCCTTTGGCAGAGGTAAAAATGCCAGCAGTAATGAAGGAGACAACAGTTCAAAGACCTCAGTATAGACACAGGGAGAAGGTAGCACCAGAGGTGGAAGGCCATACCAGCATGGACGGGGTAATGGAAGGGCAGAGGAAATGCTTACCAGTGCTACAAGTGTCACAAATGGGGGCACCAGTCTTTTGAATGTCCTGAAAGTGAGCAGACTGGGCAGTGCAGAGCTTATATTGCTCAAGTTGATATAGTAGAGGCACCACCACAAGAGGTGGAGAACATTCCTGAGACAGGTGAAACCTTGGTGTTGAACAATGTTTTGTTGAAAACAACTAAGTGACTGACGAGACGCAACGGAAAGCATTGTTTCAGACTATGTGCAAGTCACATGGAAAATGTCGCAAGTTGATTATAGATAGCGGAAGCACTGGTAACCTGGTAGCCCCTAAAATGGAGAAATTTGGCTTGAAGAAGCTAAAACAAATGACTCCATACAAGGTGTCTTGGTTGAAAAATGGACATCAACTACTAGTTGATGAGCAGTGTGAGGTGGAGTTTCACATTGGCAAATATAAGGACAAGGTGACTTGTGATATTCTGCCTATGGACGTGTGCCACATTCTGTTGGGAAAACCATGGCAGTATGATAGAAACGTCATCCATGATGGGGAAATAATAGTTATAAGTTTTTTAAGGATGGGATAAAGAACATGCTTATTCCCATGAAGGAGGAAAATGTTGCAGAGAACAGTGAGCCTAAAACATTGCTAATAGGCAAAAAGGAATTTCTGTGATAAGTTAAGGAAAATTAGATAAACTATGCAGTTGTACGAAAACCTAGAGTAGTATTGTTGCATACCGAGATTACTGATTTTCCTGTGGAGATACAAGACATGTTGCAGTAATTCAGCGATATTGTAGTAGATGATCTACAGGACGAATTACCACTGAAGCGGAGCATTAGTCACCACATCGATTTCATTCTAGGAGCTAGTTTGCCAAACAAGGCTGCTTATCGAATGAGTCCAAAGGACAATGAGGAGATCAGAAAACAAGTACAGGAGTTGTTAGACAAAGGATTGATTCGAGAAAGTCTGAGTCCTTGTGTTGTTTCGACCATTTTAGCTCCCAAGAAAGGAGGTGAATGGTGGATGTGCATTGATTCTAGGGTGATAAATAAGATCACCATCAGATATAGTTTCCCTTTACCTCCGATGGACGATCGATATGATGGATTATCTTAGCAGAGCGACATACTTTTCAAAGATAGATCTGAAAAGCGGTTATCATCAAATCAGCATTCGAGAAGGTGATGAGTGGAAGATGACTTTGAAGACAAATGAAGGCTTGTACGAGTGGCCGGTGATGTCATTGGCCAGAACAACGCTCCTAGAACATTCAGGTGTTTGATGAATGAAGTATTGAAGACATTTATTGGCAAATTCGTGATCGTATATCTGGATGATATACTCATTTTTAGCAAGACTAAGGAAGAACATTTTCGGCATGTCGCGTATGTGCTAGAAAAATTGCAGCAAGAAAAACTATTGATAAATTTGAAAAATTGTTCATTTTTCAGGAAAGAATTGATTTATTTAGGTTTTTTAATTTCTGAGAATGAGTTGAAGATGGACCCATAAAAGATTGCAGCCATAGTTGGTTGTCCATCTCGCAAAAATTTGTTTGAGGTACGAAGTTTCATGGACTGACCAGTTTTTACCGAAATTTTATTAGGAATTTTAGTGGCATTTGTGCACCTATGGTAGACACCATTAAAAATGCATATCAACCTTTTCATTAGACATAATCGGTTGAAAGGAGTTTTGAACTTTTGAAGAAGAATATCACTGAAATACCATTCCTAAGAATATCGAATTTCAAAAAACTTTTTCAAGTTTGTTACAATGCCAGTGGAACAGCCATTGGTGCAGTTCTCAACCAAGAAGATAAGCCAGTAGCATATTTCAGCGAGAAATTAAATGAGAGCAGGCAAAAGTATATGTCTTATGACAAGGAGTTTTATGCAGTCATCCAAGCATTGAAACATTGGAGACATTATCTGTTCGCTAAGGAATTTGTCTTATTTTCACACAATTCTGCTCTGCAGTACATTATGCAGCAGCACAAGCTGAATCATAAGAATGTGAAATGGGTGGAGCACTTACAGAGCTTAACCTTTGTTCTAAAGTACATTAGTGGTCAAGCCAACAAGATGGCGGATGCGTTAAGTAGGAGAAGCTTAATACTAGAAGAAAGTGCAATACAGGTGCTGGGATTCGAGTATCTTAAGGACTTGTACGGGGCAGTTGCAGTTTTTAAAGAAGCTTATGAAGCTTGCCAAAATCCACTGTTGAGAGACAATAGCCCATGGTTGGACTATAATATACAAGAAGGGTTGTTGTTGAAAAGAGGACAGTTGTGCATTCCTAAGTGTTCCATGCGAGAGAACTTGATCCAGTAAAAGCATAGTGGAGGTTTTGTCGGGCACTTTGGAGTAGATAAGACTTTGGATCCGCTGAGCCACTTATATTATTGGCCGAGAATGAGAGGAGATGTACAGATATTTATAAGCAGATGCAGGGTCTGTCGGCATGCAAAGGTACACAGCGAGAATGCACGGTTGTATACACCCTTACCCATTCCAAACAGACCTTGGGACTTAGTCAGTTTCAACTTTGTCTTAGGTTTTGCGAAGACACAGAGGGGTTACGATTCCATCATGGTGGTGGTGGATCATTTCACCAAGATGGCACATTTCATTCCATTCAAAAAGACAAGTGATGCCACACATGTAACACACTTGTTCTTTTCAGAGATAGCCAGATTACATGGCTTTCCAATGTCCATCATCTCGAACAGAGATGTGAAGTTCACAGGGCATTTCTAGTGGACATTGTTCAAGACATTAGACACCAAATTAAGCTTCAGTTTGGCCTACCATCCACATTCAGATGGACAAACTAGAGTTGTGAATAAGAGTTTGAGAAATCTGCTAAGGCGTTTGGTTGGTGAAAATTCCAAACAATGGGATTGTGTGCTTGTGTAGGCGGAATTTGCCTACAATGACTCACCCAACAGAAGTACAAGCAAGAGCCCTTTCCAGATCTTATATGTAATGCATCCATGCGAAACCTTTGAGTTGTAGGATCTGGGTCCGTTGGAGCGCAGGAGTGCTGATGGGGAAGACTTCGCAAACACAGTCAATGATCTGAATGAGTAGGTTAAGCAAAAGCTACAAGACAACAGTGAAAGGTACAAAGAAAGAAAAGATTTGAGAACAAGGGAGGTACACTTTGACTCAGGAGACCTGGTCTTAGCACATTTACACAAGGAGAGGTTTCCAAAAGGAGAGTATAACAAATTAAATATGAAAAAGATTGGGCATTGTAGAATCCTTCGTAATTTTTCTGCAAACTCTTACAGGTTGCAGTTACCTCCGGGTGTAGGAATCGTGCCCATTTTTAATGTAGCAGATCTATACCTATATGTTTTTGTTGATGTGGAAGGTGATTCGGGGAGTCAAAAACAGAATATTTAGGATAAGGAGGAACCGTGGGTTAAGAATATGCCTATGGCACACCCACTAGATATCGAACAGGGTTTGGACACTCAAGTAACCAAGAATACCAGAAGGAGAGAATATTTGGAATAACTTGTGAAGTGTAAAGAGTGTCTAATGGAGGATCCTACTTGGATGGATGAAGCAACACTACTGAAAGCATGTCATTCTATAGAAGATCTTATGAGCAGGAGCTCATAAAATTTTCTTTCTTGGGGAGTCTGATGCAAGTGCATTAGGCCAAGCACATAAAAAGTGATAAGTTATTAAAGTCAATCCAAGATCCTAGAAATATGATGGATTGGTCACATGTCAAGGCTAGAACAATTAAAAGTTTATTTTTGAAAAGTTTTTGATATTTAGTTAAGATTAGTTAGGAATATCTAGTTAAAATAAACGATTTTATAGTTAGTAGCTAGTTAGGGAAAAAGAAAATTGGTTCACATCCATGAGTTCATTTTGTGGATAGTGGATTTTGAGTTTTTTGGGAAGGGGAGAGGAGGAACATTTTTGGGTGTTGTAAATTTTGGTGTGAGATTGAAGTTAATTGAACAAAATTTCTTAGACCAGTGGTTTTTGTAGCAACAAATTGAATCTGTAACTGTGTGTAAGATAGTTATTTGCTTATGTGTTTGTGATGTTTATGAACCATAATATTAATATTAGGAGATTGAAATTGATTTCGTCTTTAAATTGTTGTGTTGAATGAGGAATTCTTGCACTGTGTTTTCTATGTTATTCACATTTAAATGAGAGTCGGAGAATCATATTCAGTTAATATTTTAATCCAGTACTTTTGCATCCAATATTGTGTATTGGAAAGAATTATTTTACATTTCAGATCCAAGAATGCAGAGCACTATGTATCCAACAAATAGAAGTTCAAAAATTCGTAAAAGAAAACCATCACCAATTTTGCTAGTCAATTTCTTATCAAAGGAAGACGAATTTCGAAATTCTAGCATCTAGGTTTTGTTCAGAGCAGATTCTATTTGGCAACACACAAGCGATTTCCCCAAAATATCCTTCATTTGGTAGTTACAAAGGGATCTTTAAGTTGTGTTTTTACATACTACGTGATTAAAAAAACAATGTTTTCTTCCTCTAACAGCATCGTAGTTTGCTATGAGAGTCTCTAACAACACTGTAGTTTGTTGTGAGAGTCCTATAACAACACCATAGTTGGCTGTGACAGTCTGTAACAAAATTGTAGTTTGTTGTGAGAGCCTGTAACAACACTGTAGTTTACTGTGAGAGTTTGTAAGAACATTGTAGTTTGTTGAGAGCGTCTATAACAACACTGTAGTTTTCTCTGAGAGAAAATTTTTTTGTTTAGCCTGTAACAGTCTTATGGTTTGCTGAGATAACAACCATCAGGTATTGTAACACATAGGTTCTTCAATTCTCCGAGAAGTTCAACCTCTTCTAGGGTGTGTTGTTTAGGTTCGACTAACCTATCAAAATAGGGAGGTGCATTGGCTTCAAGGACACTATCTTCCTTCTCTTCTTCAATATCCTTAGGTAGAGAAGCTGGGTGAGCATCTGGAAGAACCTTCCCAAACCTAAGGTTGATCTCATGGACATTTTTAGCATGAGAAGGATAGGGTGTTCCCCACTATAGACCTACTAGGTCTACTTGTTGTTGGGGTTCATATTGGGTTGAGCAGGCATCTAAGGTTTCTTAGGTGGATTATTGTGGGATAGTTGTGGTTGAAGTGGAGGAGGAGGTAGTAAGGTAGGGGGTTGGGCTGCCTGAGGCCTCCATACTTGTGAAGCGTTCCCCCCTTAAGGAGGTTGAGGTTGATATGGTTGGATGCATGGATTGATAGAATAAGGAGAATATGACCAAGGAGAGGGCATGGAATAAGGTGAGTAAGTTGGAGGATACCAATATTGAAAGGGTCAAATCTAGTTTGGATTGAAAGGAGGATAGTGTGCATGTTGCATGTCGTGTTGATATGGTTGAGGGCCTTGTGACCTCCTTTAATTGATAAAACAAGTTTTCTCCAAGATACCCTATTCTCCTTGATATATAGATTTCAGGCCCTGAAAAGAGAAGAACTTGTTAACTGCATGGTTTTCCTCATAAATAGAGTAGGCCTCTATCACATTCAGTGGGCACTCATTTCTGGGGTGCCTCTTAGTGCATCCAGGTCAAAATATAGCTAGTGCCATTTTTTCCTCCTCTTGCTTCAATTTAACTTGTGTATTATCCATTTGTAAGGCAAAGTTGTGAACCATCTCACTCTTAAAATATTCTAGCAGACTCCCTATTTCATGTTTCATGGTTGAGGCAAAGTGAGAAGATTTGACCAAGACTTAAATAGACATACGTCTCTTCCTTGCAACCCTAGAATGATTTTTGAATATTGTCTTCATGTCTTCATAAGTTAGCCAGTAAATGTCTCCACCACACAAAATATTAAGGGTCTCTATCAAATCCTCCCTAAATGCTTGGAGAAGTGCAAGCTTCAAGGATTTTGGGTCAAGGGTATATTTAACTCTTTTGTAGTTAGGTTGGAATCATTCTTCATAATCCTATAAAGATTTATCTGGCCCTAAGGTCATCCTAAATATCTCCTCTTTTATTTTTCTCGATCTACAAGATTACATATATTTTTGGTTAAAAGTTTGATGCATTTGAGCCGAGGTGGTGATATTTCCTCCTTCCAAGCTCATAAACTAGTATAGGACTACATTCTTGAGGGTATAATAGAACAAATTTAACATGTGATCATCAAAGGTGTAATAATAGGTTCCATAAACCACAACAAACCTGAACATGAATGTATCAAGGTCTTCAGAGGCTCGGCCATGAAAGTGTGGGAGAGTAGTGGGGCTTATGTTCTTCATTTTGGCTTCCCCATTTTTTTATCTCAAAAGAAAGAGCTCATTCTATATGTTTTCAACCATGTTTTGGGTAGTTGATGTGGTGATCATGGGTTCTTCAAACATCTCTACCTTCTCACTGAAAATATTTTCTAACTACTCCATAGTCAAAATAGGAGGTTCACAATTACCATAGAAGAGTGTTGGTTGATTGCCTGAAGGGATGGGGGGTTTTGGAAAAATGTTTCCTAGGTTATCCTTAATCCTATTAGGTACCAAATAACTATGTGTGTTTTTCATGTTTTCTTCGTCTTCTTTTTTCCTAAATTTTCAAGACAAGAAAACCTAATGCAAAGAAAAAGTAAAATGGAAAAGAAAACAACTTTAAGCAAAAACAACACCTACTTGGACACCTCCCCGACAACGATGCAAAAAAAGTGATGAGACCTAGTATTGCAATAAGAATTTTGCAACTCCCAAGGCTACTAACTTTAATTATCAACTCAGGGTTTGTACAAACTTAAGAGGTGGCAGTTTTATATGCAAATTATGCTAAGATCTACTCAAGTTACTCTGAGGAAATGGACCAAACCAACATATACACAAACCAATCTATAAATATATCTAGAGTTGCAAGAAAAATAGATTGCATAAAAGAAAAGTTCTAATCTACTTGCAGAAATGGAAATGTTAATCTATTTTGCAGAAATGTAAAGGTTAACCTACTTGCATAAATTTAAAAGCTAGTTTACTTACAGGAATGTGAACAATAATCTACTTGCAGAGTGTAAATATCCATTAGAGAAATTTTGTGGTCTAAAATGGACCTCCTAAGAAAAATGTACAACAAAAATAAGCTTTATAAGAACCAATATGATTCAAGATGATGATGTCAACCATGGGGGATGATTCACCATTTTTGGAGTAAAAAGGTAAAAAGTTTAAAAAATATTTAAAAAAATAAAACTACCTTGTCAACTCGTATTTTCAACTTATCTCCCTAATGTTTTACTCAAATTTCAAGTGGGAGTATTCTTTAAATGAAAAATTTAATTTTTCATCCAAGGAGTACCTGTGTTGCATTCTTTTGATGGACCCTACTACACGTAAAATGAGAAATACATGAAAAAACGTGATTGCAATCACTTTTTTCATGTATTTCTCATTTTTCATGTAGTAGGGTCCATCAAAAGTATCCAACATGAGTGATCCTTAGATGAGGAATCAAAATATGCATCCAATGAGTGTTGTTGCTCAAAATTTGAGTAAACCCAAAGGGAGATAAGTTCAATATACAAGTTGAAAAAATAGTTTTTCTTATTTCCCTCTAAAATTTGATGATGTAATCTAATCATATTTTATTATTTCCCGTATTATTTTATAATTTCCTTATGAGGCCCATTTTAGACCTCAAAATTTCCCTAATGGCATCGAAAAAAGAACCTAATCTGTGCTTAATAAATAACGATGCTTGAGATGGCAGCCCTAGCTTAAGAAGCATAAAACAAAGAAAGTCCACCTAATTTAACTTGCATAAAGTAGAAAGCATGAAATCAACCTTCAATCACTGCATTCAAAGTGGGTTTATCCTAGTAACAAATTTAATTAAGTGCTTCATTAGGTAGTCATGTAAATCATCAATGTTTCCTTCAATTCACAAACCTATTTACTAACCCTAATTGCATAAATCAATTGCAACGGTGAAAAGGCAAGTCCTAAGTGGTCACTAATCTTCCTTAATCATGGTTTTAGAGCCCAAGGGGAATTATTAAAGGCTAGGAGACAAAAATAAAGCTTTAGGTACAATTGTGGTCAAGTTTGGAGAGCTTATAAATGGTGCTACACGATGCTATAAGATTGCTACAGGTTGCTACAAGATTTCCCTATTTTTCGGCAGGATTAGATCTCTGAGCATTCTGAGGACAAAAATGGTGATAAGAAGGTAGACTAAAGTTGTATTAGGTCCTTTCAAAGCTTAATACCCCTTAGGAGCCCTTCTTGCACAAGAAAAAAAGCATATGGTGGCCTTAAGCAATCCATAAATGAACTCTCAGTGAACAATGTTTTTGAAGAAGTTTTTGAGGGAGAAAGGAAGGCGATAATGGTATGATGAGGAGTGTAAATTATAGTTCTACACCCTGCAATCCAATAGTAGGGCCTTCACACCATAAAAGTTACTCAATCTTGCAAAACATCTAGAGCACTCCAGCAATGCAAATTGAAAACAATTGAAGAAACAAGGAAAGGATGAGTTAATTTTATTCAAGATCTGATTATTGCATTAAATGGAAATATATCTTGTAGTATGTATAGGACATAAAACCACACAACATTATGTGTCCTATGCTTGAAATAAACTACTAAACAAACTATCAATCTATAAAGAATAGAGATGGAGAAAGAAGTAAAAACTGAGAACTAACTATTGTAGAAGAGAATAACTATATCTTTTTAGCTTGCCAACATAGCATCTCCAACCACAATTCCCACAAGAGAGGGCATTGACATACTTGCAAAGCAATTTTCTCATAAACAAATTATGCTAGAAAGGAAAGGAAATATTGCTAGCTAGATACAATAAATAAAATGCATGAATAAAATACACAAAGGAGAGAGACGAGCACCTTTGGGTTCGTCTGTAACCCAAGGGGACTTAGTCCTATAAAGAAAACTCAATTTTAAAATAATATAAGGCTTCTCATTAATATAAAACATCGCTCAAGTACATGATGAAGGAATGAAAATGACTAGTACAAGCTCCTACCTCTTAACAGTGTTTATCTTCTCTAAAAGTTTGAATATTATTGATCCCTTGGGCTCCCTTATTTATAGAAAAATGACTCATGGGGAGCTTCTTTGCAAAGAGAGTTGCTTCCTTTCAAAACCCCTAGAAAGGTGTATCTAACTCCATGAGATCCTCGCAATCCTTGAGTGCATCAGTTGCTAGTAGATCATCGAACTATGGGGGAGTAAATACACAGAGCATGTCAAGTTTTAGGTGAGAAAATGCAGGGGACAAGCCTCCTACATCTTCTCTAGCTTCCTCCAATGTATTTCTACATAGTAAATTCACTCTCTTCATGCACATTAATCATGTTAAACCACAAGATATGATAAATGTCCTTTAGTCTTCATCGTAAACACATTATATTAAAAAATGTGTTATCAAATGCGAGTAAAAAAATAAATTTAGCGTGAATGATGGCCAGATAAGCTTTGAAATATGCCTATTGATAAGACCCATCACTAAGCATAGAAAAATAAGTTTAAATATGGAAAAATCTCCCTCACAACTCTAACAAGAAATGTGATACTAAAAACACAGAAATTGTGAATGAATAATGATCACTTTATCTAATAATATAAGCAAATAGGTAAGATAAATAAGATCACAATGAAAAGTAGATTTGAAGTGGAGAGATGTTTTATTTGTTTTTAAATAAAAATTTGTTATGTCATCCGGAAAGTAAATAGTTATTTTCCCTATGTAAAAATAGGGGATGTTACACTAGCCTACAATCAATTGACTCCAAGCGTGCTACATATATGCTTGGGTATGAAGAATAAAGTAGGTAATTAGTGGCCTACCTCTAACATGGGCATGGAGAGTTTGTAATCTTTCTACTTTAAATATCTGTAACATACAGTTGGAGTTATTAATGATATAGTAATTATATTGAATTTGATAAAATTGTTAACTTTTTACACTTTTATAAGAAAATATTATTGAAAGTAGGTATGAAGAATAAAGTAGGTAATTAGTGGCCGACCTCTAACATGGGCATGGAGAGTTTGTAATCTTTCTACTTTAAACATCTGTAACATACAGCTGGAGTTATTAATGATATAGTAATTATATTGAATTTGATAAAATTGTTAACTTTTTACACTTTTATAAAATATTATTGAAAGTAACCATTGTTACATTAATACAATAATTGTTTAAAGGTTATGAGAAATTTGTCAAAAAATTTTATATACTAAATAAAAATTATTACAAGTTAAGTCACTCGCTTTGCGTTCAAGTTGGAT